>OY970821.1:57323071-57425779 GCA_963853835.1 Calendula officinalis | reverse complement strand
GATGATATCATCGACATAAATTTGAATAAGAACTATGTCTTCCCCTTGGCGTTTGATGAAAAGAGTTGTATCGATTTTTCCTTTTGAAAAACCAGAATCAACTAAGAATTTAGAGAGCACATCATACCACGCTCGAGGAGCTTGTTTCAAGCCATACAAAGCTTTGTCGAGAATATACACATGATTAGGAAAATTTGGATCTACAAAACCTTCGGGTTGATGAATGAACACTTCTTCATTTAGAATACCATTTAAAAATGCAGTTTTGACATCCATTTGATAAATTATGAAATTCTTATGTGCTGCATATGCTAAAAATATTCGAATGGTTTCTATTCGGGAAACAAGAGCAAACATTTCTTCAAAGTCAATACCCTCCTGTTGTGCATATCCTTTCGCAACGAGACGAGCTTTATTACGAATTACTATCCCATTTTCATCCTTTTTGTATTTGAAAATCCACTGTGTACCATTAACAGATTTCCCAGGTGGTTTCGGAACCAGAAGCCAGACTTTTAAACGTTCAAATTGATTGATTTCTTCTTGCATAGCAAGGATCCAGTCTGGGTCTAAGAGAGCTTCACTGACTTTCTTAGGTTCAATAGAGCTTAGAAAAGAAGAATATTGACATTCGTCAGCAGTAGCTCTTCGAGTTTGAACAGAAGAGTCAGGATCACCGATTATTTGATGCAAAGGATGCTCTCTTGTCCATTTAAGAGAATGAGGAAGTGGAAGTTGACCTGGAATTACATTTGAGTTATCAGTGAATTCAGGATGAGGGATTAGTGCAGTTTGAACATTTGATGTAGAAGGTGGAGGACCTACTCGTTTAACGTTGAATTTAGAGAAATCAATCACCAATGATGGAGGTTGTACTGGTACTACAGGTAAATCTAAAGAAGTAGCAGCTTGACCAGAAGGTGGAGTTTGTGCTGGAACTAAAGATTAATCTACAGGATTTGCAGCATTTCTAGAAAGTGGGGAATCGCCCAGAGGTGATTGAGTTTGCAAAGGTGGGGAATCTTCCGGTGAAGATTGAGTTTCCAAAGATGAAACTGAATGTGAAGGAGAAAAATTTTTAGTTGGTACAGCAGAAGTAGGAGATGGAAAATCAGTTGAACTTGAATTTTGTACTTCAGGCACAGTAATAGATTGAACATCGGCTACGGATGGGAATGGAACGCCAGCCTCCTCAAGTAAAGTATGTCTAATATTATGATAATCATCATAAAACTTTTCAAACAAGACATCTAAATCATTCTGAGATGTGGAGGGCGATGACGAAGGTGGAGGAATTTCAACATTTGTAGTTAATGAATCTATTGGAAAAGTTTCATCAAAGTTAACATTGACACTTTCGCTAACCGTCCGTTTCGACCGATTATATACTCTGAATGATGCAGATTCTCGTGAATATCCAACAAAAACTCCTTCATTAGCTTTAGCTTCAAAATTATTTAATTTTTCTTTGTCATTCAGAATGAAACATCGACTCCCAAAAATATGGAAAAATTTAACATTTGGAATTCGGTTATTAATGAGTTCATATGGAGTTTTATTGTAGGTTTTGTTGATGATTGAACGACTTTGAGTGAAACATGCTGTACTAATAGCTTCAGCCCAAAGAGATAATGGGAGTTTTGAAAAAGAAAGCATGGTACGAGTAGCTTCAACTAAAGTACGATTTCGTCGTTCAACGACCCCATTTTTTTGAGGTGTTCGGGCAGCGGAAAATTGATGAGAAATACCAACTGATTCAAGAAAAGAATCTAAAGTTTGATTTTTAAATTCAGTCCCATTGTCAGTATGAATGGTATAAACTTTGAGTTCCAAATTTGTCTGGGTTTTCTTGATGAAGGCAATGATGTTCTCAGCAGCTTCATCTTTTGTTCGTAAAAAATATACCCATGTATAACGTGAATAATCATCAACAACAACCAACACATAGCGTTTACCAGCGATGGTTTGAACGCTCATTGGGCACATAAATCCATATGAAGTAATTCAAGCGGTTTTGAAGTACTTGGAACTGGTTTGGATTTATGATGTTTCTTTGTCATTTTGCCCATTTCGCAAGACGAACACATATGATCTTTAGCAAATTTAACATCCGGAAGACCAGCGACATGACCACCTTTAACCAATTTGTTAATTGATTTGAAATTAAGATGAGAAAGACGACGGTGCCATAACCATTATTCATTTGAAGACGCCGTTGACATTAAACACACTTCGTCAAGTGGGTTCACTTCGTCCAAATTAATTGTAAATAGATTCGTCTCACGAGTTCCAGTCAGAAGTTCTTCACCTTCATATGTGCGAACATCACATTTCTTTGTACGAAAATTAACTTCCAATGTTTTATCACAGAATTGACCAATACTAAAAAGATTATGAGCAAGATCTTCAACATGGGTCACATTCCGGATGATTAAATTTTTACGAATTATGTATCCAATACCCATTATGGCAGCTAAATGGTCATTTCCAAACCGAACAGTTCCCAAATATTTGTCTCTAAAATTTGTTAATAATTTCTTGTTCCCGGTCATATGTCGGGAACAACCAGAATCAAGATACCAAACATTCTACAGAAGACAAATAAAAAATGTGGTACCCAATCAGTTATGGGTCCGAAACGATTAGTAATATATGTCTTATGAAGAATTTAAAAAAAGAATGTATTTAGAGAACTGGAGAACTGCAAGGAGGCAGTTCAATGTTTGTTAATTTGATAGACCATTTTAGGGATTTTTCTGGAGAAATTAAAATCCAGTTTGATTGTTCATTTTGAATCCATTTATATTTAATAAATTTGGATGATATTGGAGTCGAAGTCATATAAATGGATTTTGACGATTTAGTTGTAGACACAACTCGATAGACTGATTTTGTCGATTTAGGTGTAGATACGACGCGATAGACTGATTTTTTCGATTTAGGTGTAGATACCACTCGATAGACTGATTTTGTCGATTTAGGTGTAGATACGACGCGATGGACTGATGTGGACAATTTAGGTGTTGAAACTACACGATAAACTGATTTTGAAGAATTAGGAGAAGAACGTGTAGGTATAAGTTTTTGAGATTGAGCAATCATTGTTTTGCAGGGTTCTGGATAACAAATTGTGCATGAATGGATGATTGAACCATTTTTATGTAATACATCATGTCGAGAACCACATGGAGCATCTTTTCTAACAAAATATCGTGTATCATATTGAGAAATTGGTTGATCAGTTTTTCTGTCAAAATAAACTTTGTTTCCATTTTTATCTATTTTAACAACCAAATTCACACCATTAACAGCAAAATTAACAGGACGATAAATTGCAGAATCATACACAATTCCATAACGTGTAGCAGGAGAAATAAATATTATTAAGTTATTACATTTATCTGAATTAGAAAAAGAAGAAACTAAAAACGAAGGAGATCTAGACTTCTTTAGCTCCGTGGACTTAAGCATACTAGACTTAGTCGAATTTAACTTCTTAGACTGCTCAACTTCTTGCATTCCTCCTTGCACTGGCTTCTTAAGCTTGGAATATAAATGTCGATCTGAAAAATTTAAAACAGTTGAATTAGGATCTCGTCTTAAAAGAACTGGAGTTTTGAGAGAAGAAATCTTAGATTTGAGAGACGTAGAGATTGGAGAATCATTTGAAGTAGAAACGTTTTGATTAGAAGTAGATTTTATTTCAATAATTTTATCTTCTAATTCATGAATTTTAGTTTGAAGATCAGATTTTTCTTTGTCAAATGCTTTATGTGTTTCATTAATTTCATTTTCCAGTTGGCAAATTTTCTTTTCAAGAATGAGAGAGGGAACATAAAGCTTTGGTGTTATCTTCTGTTGAAGTACAGCATTACCTTTGATCTCAAATTCTTCATGTGTTATGATTGGAAAATAATCATCATTTTCAAATTTAGCATTTTTAGTTTCATACGATTTATATAATTCAGTGTAATTAAAACTAAATTGGACATTCTCCTTTCTAGCTCGGTTGAAAGTCTCTATTTCTTCTTCCTTATCAGTTATACGAACAAATCTTTGTGAGATCCCATGATGCATATATCTTGAATCATATAAGGTAGGAACCATTGTGCATGCAGTCTTAAGATATTCAGGATTGTCAGCTCTAAGCCCTTCTCTTAAATTGAAATATTTTAAGTCTTTGGGCTTGTTTAGATGAATGGTTTGAACAGTATGTCCTCTTTTGACAATCAGTTCCTCAAGATGTTTGATCTGGGAATTTAATTTATTTGTTTCATGCTTGAGTGTGTTTATGATATTCTGTTTAGTTTTCATTTCATTTAATGAATTTATCTTTTGTTCATGAATATTTTCA
Source organism: Calendula officinalis (assembly GCA_963853835.1). Classification (NCBI taxonomy): domain Eukaryota; kingdom Viridiplantae; phylum Streptophyta; class Magnoliopsida; order Asterales; family Asteraceae; genus Calendula; species Calendula officinalis. The sequence goes on along the minus strand of OY970821.1, from coordinate 57,421,425 downwards.
GTTAATTCTTTGATTTGTGATGTTAAAGATTTAAATTGTTTTTCATTATCATCAAAATCTTGTTGTTTACGTGCCAACGCATTTTTATTATATTGATATTCATGCCATGTTTTTGTGTATAATTTGTGATTGTGATCAAACTTAACCTGTAATTCTGGTATTTGGTTTTGTAAATCCAGATTCTATTGTTTAAAAACTTGTGTTTGTTGAATATGATGAACAAGTTGATCACCGAAATGAGCATTTTGTTTGTTTTGGTTTTCCAAAATATTTAGACGATCTTTAAGTTGATCATTTAAATCTTTTTCTTCTAAAAGTTTTTGAGTTAATAATTCAATTTGAGATATCTAAGTTTGAGTAAAACAAGTATCAGAATTATTAGAAGTATGTGCATTGGAGAGAGAAGAAGTGTGTACATTGCCATCCTCATCAAGCTCATTAATACGATCAGAAACCTCAGCATTTTCTCTTGCCATAAAGCATAGGTTTGCTGAATGTTCCTCATCTTCGGGCTCAGAATCTTCCATCCAACTGAGACCTTCAGCCAACAACACTTTCCCAGCCTCGATTTGCTTAGCCATTAGCATCTTTCCCTTAAAATAATCATAATTGCGAACTTTGGGTTTCTTGCAATATCGAGAGTAATGAACAGCAATACCACAATTATAACATTTTTTCGTTGGATCCAGTGGTGTAAGAGTTTGCTTATCAGATGTGTTGTTTGTTACTTGTAACACCCCAAAATTTACAAGATTTTTAAAATTTTTGAAAACAAAATTATAATCAAAAGGTCCCATAAATAAATCTCAGATATTAATATTTAACATTTAAAACGTATTTATTGCGGAAATAGTTAAGATAAAGTAAAGTGTTTTAAAATATTAAATGATGTCCACATCAGTAATGAAAAGATACAGCGGTCAACCGTCCACCTTCTCCTTTCCTTTACTGGTACCTGAAACAATGTGGGGGAAAGTTTGGGTCAGCTGGGGAAGCTGAGTGAATAACTCTCAAAATGCAAACAATCATAACATACAACACATGAGGACACATCGGTGTACTCCTACTCAGAATCTACTCGATTAATTACTCAGATTTATTTCTCAGATTTTAATTTATATAGCGCGCTTGTGTGACTTGGGACGAGAGATCAACCTCGACCCGCCTCACACAACTCAAGGCTCAACACATGTACTCTTCGGCGTTTGAGTCAAAACGTCTGGCACCAGTACTCTTCGGTGCCAAGACAACTCAAGTATATTATGTTTAATGTTTTAACTCAAGAACTCAAAACTCAGATAACTCAGGCTCCAGATAACTCAAATCACAGATAACTCAAATAACAAATAACTCAGATAACAAATATGGTGCAAGTAATGTAACACGTAAGTCATGCATGTATAACGTTAAAACTGAATACACGGTGACAATACTCACCTCGAGAAACGTAAGCTCCAAAGGATTCCCGACAGTCAAATGTACAGCACGTTATCTCCTAGACGGTCCTAAAACCAAAACACGAAACCCTGAATTAAAATCCTACCCGAGGGCTTATTTCAGAAAACTGGCAGCACCCGTCAGTCTCACGGAAACTGCCATAACTCCTAAACGGCTCATTAGATGTTTCCCATATTTTTACTACGACAACTAGAAAATCAGAACTACAATTTCCTGTGAGACGGTCACTGGCCAAAACAGACTCTAAGGGTTTCCAAACAGGCTCACAAAACAGCATAGCTGCACAGGTCATTTTCCTAACAGCAGCATATTAGAATGGTTATAACTTTTAAACCGTAATTCAGATTGACGAGAGGGTTGCGGCATTGAAAAGCTAACTCAAAAATCAAAGTCCTATCACGAGCCAAAAACCCTAAAGACCATTTTAAGTACATCAAAAATCCCTTAGAACAGGAGGCCAATTTCTGCCAAAATGTTAACTTATAAAAACTTGTTTTAACAACCCGACTAGTCACCGAACAAAAACCCGACACCAAGTTTCTACCCGATATCTCTAGAATTCAGATTAGACTAATTATGCTTAAATCCCCAAAAGAGCAAACTTGATAAAAAAAAATAAGGAAGACTTCCCGACTAGGAAACCAAGAACCTTATGGGTTCGGTTTCCGAACTTTCGGTTATTAAAACATTTAACCAATACAGCAACGGTTTTACCCAACCCGAAGCCCGACAATAATCTGAAATCAGAGGTTAGAAACCAGATCTATTAAAATAATACCAATAACCCAGAACTCAGCAAATTAACCCGAAACCCGGAGGCACAACGAAACAGTTTCTAACAATCGATAACATGACACGACTTAATCACCAAAAACTGAGTTAAGCAAGATTTAAAAGAAACTGTAACAAGGGACAATTCATGCAATACTCATGCCAACTAAATTTCGTATAGAACACAACAATTGGAACTATAAGATAGGAAAAAGGGACTGGTGGCTTGCCACCGGAATCTCACCACTGTTTCACGGATAACCCCTTATTTAACTTGGTTCGCTTTCGAGAAGGCACTCCTCCGGCTAGCCTTCGACATCCTACCCTTCGGTTTGGCAGCAAGTCGGTAACTCTAAATCTCTAGCTCGATCAATAAAATAGTTGTGGTGTGGCTTTGGGAGCTGACGAACAACAGCAACAAGTGGAAGAATTATCGGCCAAAGCCTGCATTGGAGGTCACAAGCATGGAAATGAATTCCATTATCCCAAAATAAAAACATCACCACCGACCAGGGACCTCCACCCTCATCGCCAACAAAGCAGCTCAAAACTCTTCCATAGTCCTCTATTATTAAATGAAATCAAACCTTGCTGGCCCAAAATAAGAATGACAACCGCCAACCGCAAGACCTGCTTCTATGCTCGATCGAACTCTCATGAAACGGAGGAAAAGAAAATGAAGAAAGTCGGCTGGGTATTTGCTTGGTCGAACCAAAATTAGGCAAAGGGGTTTTAGGGTTTAAATCTACTAACTAATGGACCCTTAGCTCATATTAGGCTTTAAGCCCAAAACCTAATTAAAACCCGACAAGAAAATATTCGTTCCTTAGCCTTGGCATTCACCCGGCCCGACTTAAAAGAATATCATTCCACTCTTACGATTAAATAATCGGTTCAAACTCGATACGGACTATTTAATTACACTTAATGATATATGACCGTCTACAAAATACTAAAGTGTCCAAATAATTAAAACGTCTAACTTGTACGAACTGTCTAACTACATGTCGTCCAAATAATACGAACCGTCTAAATCTTTATAATTAATTTACTAATTATTCATTTTAAATTTAAATATGTCGATTAAACTAATATTATTAAATTATTAAAATTTCAGGGCGTTACAACTCAACTCCACTTGAACCAGACTTCGTCCCCGAAGTCATTGCTCTGAAGAAACTCACGGTAGCAATCTCACGTCTCAATCGCGGCTCGTCAACGGCACACATTCTCAATTGAAGAAAAACGATAAGCGTATGAAATAAGGAAACTCGTCAGGGTGATCCACTCGATTAGAATGAACTCCGGCTCTTACACAAATCTTCTGTCTCTAACGGCGCAAAAGATAAGGCTAGAAGAATAAAAATCAAAATGTTTTCTAAGAATCTCGGTTTGTCTCAAAAAGAGTTACGACAATAATCACAGATAAATTCATGATACTTTGCTAAAGGCGTCTTCTTGCTCTCGTAGTCGGACACAGTTGCTGCACCCAGCGATTAACGTTGCGTTGAATCTCCGATTCAACTCCACTTGGATATTCGTTCAGGTTTGGTTTGTGACGACAAATAATCCCGGCGTGGTACTCGGTCATCCAATACATTCTCGCAATCATACTCGGCACTCTCATGGCGATACAATAAGTTTTTATGGGAAAAGCTTTCCCGCACAGATCCAACAATTAATAATCACTTATACATATTTGCAACATTTTAAAATCTTATTATTGTCAATTCCATATTAGAAATGGCTCCAAAAAGGTCCTCTGCCCTGTGGGTCACCGGTTTGCCTAAGGAATAAAAGCAAATAAATGGGTTGTCCCACTGTCAAATAGCACAAAAGTAGGTACATTATTCACAAGGGATGTACTTACCACACTGAAATCTAATATACTCAGATAATGCACATAGAAAGTGTACTCACACAGTAAGAAACTCATGTATTTTACTCAGAATATAACCCGGAATACATCGGAAGTAAAACTCAAAAATCCTACTCAGAAATCTGACTTAGGATTAAACTTGGAAATATAACTCGGGGGTAAACTCAGAAATGAACTCAAACATATCTCAGGAGTATAACTTGGAAATCTGTCTCAGAAATAAACTCAGAAATATAACTCAAGAGCAAACTCAGAAAACTTACTCCGTAGCACACCCCGAAATCTAACTAAGAACAAAACCATAAATTTATCTCATAAATAGACTCATAAAGTAAATATTTACTAGCAATAGTATTAGATGTAGATCACATTTTACTCATTCTTATGACTACTCGCGTGTTCCAATTTACTATTCATTATACTTGGACTGATAATTTCTCTCTCAACCGCGTTATTGATTCTCAAAATAACTCTTCTTTAACATTATATTGTTACCTTACTCTATTTGCATATTATTCATTTTGATAACCTTTTAATTAGCTCAAATTAACAATGTTGTCATTTCAATTCTCTTTAATAGGTTCTCATTCTACTACATTTAGTGGTTTCTCAATAATATTTTAATAGATGTTTTCTCATTCATCTAGTTTAACGATCCTTTAATAGACCGTTTCACTGATTTTACATAATCTAAAATGTCTCTTAATTATTGTGACCATATCTACTCATTAATTTCATGTTACCCACTAAAATTCCAATTAAATTTCATACTCTTATTTATAATGATTTCTCATTACTCAAATTACGAATTAATTCCTTAGTTCTCATTTACTCAATTCGCAGTTACACTTTATTCTAAATCTTACGGTTTACTCATGGTTCATCAATTCAGTACATTCTCGTCTTTTCGAAATTTCTCTTAAGTTCAATATAAATTTATTGAATAGTTGTTCTCATCTCAAGTTTAATAATTATTCATAAATAGAGTTTTCTCATATAATTTTATAATACCTCAAAACTCATAACACTTTATAATACTTCAAAAATTTGAATAAAACTTCCCGTTAATTTAATACTTTTCTCTTTTGACTCATTTTATTAATTTGCTTATGTAACTCGATTTGTAATTTCTTATAACTCAAAATTACTCCATAATTAATCAAAATAAAATTTTATCATTTAGCTCGTTTTAATAATAACTCATTACCAGCAAATTACCGATCTCATTTTAACTCATTTTCCTCAAAATTTCATTGTAGCAGTTTTCTCATATTCGACTCATTAATAAGTTCTCATCACTTTAATTTAATGATTTCTCATTATCACATTTATAACCAACCAAGAATAAGTATACTGTCTTATTTTGTATATAATTGTAGTATTACTACTTCCCTTTTGCACGATATTCATTCAACCCAATTAACTTGATTTGTTAATTTTTCCAGTAAACCCGATCTATCATTTTGTTGTAAACTTTATAATTACCCATAGAATAAATTTAATTATTCTCAACTGCTTAATTTGATAGTTACTCTTATATTTTATTTGATCAATTATATGTATCTAGATTTCGCACTTTAAATTCATACCAATTAAATCTCTCTGCATAAGCATCATGCTCATAATAATTAATGATAATTATTTCTTGACAATTTTCCTTTTTACCCCTACTCAACTCCACTTGGAGAAAAACTCGTCCTCGAGTTTGGCATTAGAATTCTCTATCATGATAACATAAACAACATACACTCACTCAAGCAAATAATATGCATAAAATAAATTCACAATATCAAGCATTGGTCCATCCTTCCCCTCAAAATCTTCCCATAACCAACCAAAAGTCCTGTGTGTACGGTAATAGGGGCCCTCTATTACTTTCGACACATGCTTTTGTTTGGTCACGAGTCAATCCCAAAGTTCACAACTTCCCACACATAAAAATAATCCACAACAAATCACACTCAGAAGAAAGAAAAGTTTACTTTCAATATCTGATAAATACAGATATGCACTCAGCTGTGGTTACTCAAAACCTCATAAACATTACTCAGAAATTCATGCGTATATTTAGTCTCATACGCGATACACGGATAACTCAGATTCATAGAAATATTTCCACTTTGTTACTTTCACAATACGAATATCGTTTTATCTTCTACTCTTAATTATCTCATTTATCATTTCTCATGAATAACGTTTACTCTTTCTCAAAATTTTATCCGATTTATTGCCGTCTCGAGCGACAATTAACATTTTCTAGTTCCACATTCTCGGTTAATTATTCTAATAAGCTTATATAGCTCGCTTCAATAAATACACTTTTAATATAAATTAAATTTTCTAATAATTTTGATGTAACTATTTCTCATTATTTAGACATACACCTATATATCGTTTTATTAAAACTATGCTCAATCCTTTTCCCTTTTAATTTAAATTGATTAATTCTTACAACCCTTTATAAGTTTTCTCTTTTACTCGTGCTTCATTACTTCTTATACTCTTGTCTCAATACTGTTCCGGTTAATTAAAAATACAAATGATTACTCTTTGTTTCATCAAGATCACCACATAAATTTTTTTCTCTTTTAATACATTATATAGATTCTTACACAAATTTGGAATTCCATATTAATGTGTCTTTTGGTTTCTTAATCTTGATTCAATAACTTCTCATTATGCATACTCATTTTATTATCAAAATTTGGTTCGATATATTTTCGTTTAGCTAAAATGTAATTATTTTCCATTTTATTGACTCAATAATCCTTCCTTTTACTCAACTTGGAAACCAAACTTGGAAAATCCTCATAAAAATATTCTTAATCAATTTGATTTACTAATCTCTGATTTACTCGTTTAAATGACTCGGTCTATTAAGTGTTTTCTCCCATATGAAAGTTTTTAATATTTTCCCAATACGAAAATTTAATACTCCTCTTTAATATTAATAATTTTCTCTTTTCTCATTTACTCAAAGCATGCGAAACATAAATTAATATCCCGTTATTACACTTTTGGTTAAAATTTCTCAAAATTTTAAAATCTCATTTCAACTCTATTAGGTATTCCTCTAAGTTGGAAACTTTTATTATTCTCATTAAAATTTATAATTCCTCTAGTATGCGTATTTGTATATGCATAATATATTAAACACTGGGAATTAAATCCAGAATTTTACTCAGAATTATGCTCTAAATTATACTCAAAATTATCAAACCTCGCATTCGTATATCTATATATACATAGTATTTAATCGTACTATTCATATGTAATTTTCGTATGTTATTATAACTTTTAGGGTTTATTTCACAGATGTAATCAGAAACAACACTCGGAAAAATATACTTAGAAAATAAACACAAAAATCTCAGACTACTCTACTCATCCATACTCAGAATACAACATACATCTCAGATAAATAAAAACTATTAAATATTACCAGCAATGGGAAAAGCGAGAGGTCGACGTGACATGATGTATGCTTGATGTGGAAACTTTTCTCAGAAAATATTTTACTCAGTTCGCGTTTTAAAACTCGAGACTCAAACTTGAGATTGAATCCACCCCTTGTGAATCCAAATCCCTCAAGTCAGAGCTCTGATACCAACTTGTAACACCCCAAAATTTACAAGATTTTTAAAATTTTTGAAAACAAAATTATAATCAAAAGGTCCCATAAATAAATCTCAGATATTAATATTTAACATTTAAAACGTATTTATTGCGGAAATAGTTAAGATAAAGTAAAGTGTTTTAAAATATTAAATGATGTCCACATCAGTAATGAAAAGATACAGCGGTCAACCGTCCACCTTCTCCTTTCCTTTGCTGGTACCTGAAACAATGTGGGGGAAAGTTTGGGTCAGCTGGGGAAGCTGAGTGAATAACTCTCAAAATGCAAACAATCATAACATACAACACATGAGGGCACATCGGTGTACTCCTACTCAGAATCTACTCGATTAATTACTCAGATTTATTTCTCAGATTTTAATTTATATAGCGCGCTTGTGTGACTTGGGACAAGAGATCAACCTCGACCCGCCTCACACAACTCAAGGCTCAACACCTGTACTCTTCGGCGTTGAGTCAAAACGTCTGGCACCAGTACTCTTCGGTGCCAAGACAACTCAAGTATATTATGTTTAATGTTTTAACTCAAGAACTCAAAACTCAGATAACTCAGGCTCCAGATAACTCAAATCACAGATAACTCAAATAACAAATAACTCAGATAGCAAATATGGTGCAAGTAATGTAACACGTAAGTCATGCATGTATAACGTTAAAATTGAATACACGGTGAGAATACTCACCTCGAGAAACGTAAGCTCCAAAGGATTCCCGACAGTCAAATGTACAGCACGTTATCTCCTAGACGGTCCTAAAACCAAAACACGAAACCCTGAATTAAAATCCTACCCGAGGGCTTATTTCAGAAAACTGGCAGCACCCGTCAGTCTCACGGAAACTGCCATAACTCCTAAACGGCTCATTAGATTTTTCCCATCTTTTTACCACGACAACTAGAAAATCAGAACTACAATTTACTGTGAGACGGTCACTGGCCAAAACAGACTCTAAGGGTCTCCAAACAGTCTCACAAAACAGCATAGTTGCACAGGTCATTTTCCTAACAGCAGCATATTAGAATGGTTATAACTTTTAAACCGTAATTCGGATTGACGAGAGGGTTGCGGCATTGAAAAGCTAACTCAAAAATCAAAGTCCCAGCATGGGCCAAAAACCCTAAAGACCATTTTAAGTACATCAAAAATCCCTTAGAACAGGAGGCCAATTTCTTCCAAAATGTTAACTTATAAAAACTTGTTTTAACAACCCGACTAGTCACCGAACAAAAACCCGACACCAAGTTTCTACCCGATATCTCTAGAATTCAGATTAGACTAATTATGCTTAAATCCCCAAAAGAGCAACCTTGATAAAAAAATAAGGAAGACTTCCCGACTAGGAAACCAAGAACCTTATGGGTTCGGTTTCCGAACTTTCGGTTATTAAAACATTTAACCAATACAGCAACGGTTTTACCCAACCCGAAGCCCGACAATAATCTGAAATCAGAGGTTAGAAACCAGATCTATTAAAATAAGACCAATAACCCAAAACTCAGCAAATTAACCCGAAACCCGGAGGCACAACGAAACAGTTTTGAACAATCGATAACATGACACGACTTAATCACCAAAAACTGAGCTAAGCAAGATTTAAAAGAAACTGTAACAAGGGACAATTCATACAATACTCATGCCAACTAAATTTCGTATAGAACACAACAATTGGAACTATAAGACAGGAAAAAGGGACTGGTGGCTTGCCACCGGAATCTCACCACTGTTTCACGGATAACCCCTTATTTAACTTGGTTCGCTTTCGAGAAGGCACTCCTCCGGCTAGCCTTCGACATCCTACCCTTCGGTTTGGCAGCAAGTCGGTAACTCTAAATCTCTAGCTCGATCAATAAAATAGTTGTGGTGTGGCTTTGGGAGCTGACGAACAACAGCAACAAGTGGAAGAATTATCGGCCAAAGCCTGCATTGGAGGTCACAAGCATGGAAATGAATTCCATTATCCCAAAATAAAAACATCACCACCGACCAGGGACCTCCACCCTCATCGCCAACAAAGCAGCTCAAAACTCTTCCATAGTCCTCTATTATTAAATGAAATCAAACCTTGCTGGCCCAAAATAAGAATGACAACCGCCAACCACAAGACCTGCTTCTATGCTCGATCGAACTCTCATGAAACGGAGGAAAAGAAAATGAAGAAAGTCGGCTGGGTATTTGCTCGGTCGAACCAAAATTAGGCAAAGGGGTTTTAGGGTTTAAATCTACTAACTAATGGACCCTTAGCTCATATTAGGCTTTAAGCCCAAAACCTAAATAAAACCCGACAAGAAAATATTCGTTCCTTAGCCTTGGCATTCACCCGGCCCGACTTAAAAGAATATCATTCCACTCTTACGATTAAATAATCGGTTCAAACTCGATACGGACTATTTAATTAAACTTAATGATATATGACCGTCTACAAAATACTAAAGTGTCCAAATAATTAAAACGTCTAACTTGTACGAACTGTCTAACTACAGGTCGTCCAAATAATACGAACCGTCTAAATCTTTATAATTAATTTACTAATTATTCATTTTAAATTTAAATATGTCGATTAAACTAATATTATTAAATTATTAAAATTTCAGGGCGTTACATTACTGAAGCAGATGGAGCCGATTTAAAATTTGAGGACGATCTCAAGTTGTTGTTGGTGGGTGTTCTGTAATACTTCTTCTCATAGTTGGAAATGAGTGACATAGCTTGAAGAACATCTTCGAGTTCTTTTTGCAAATTATCCGTTGTAGTTGTCACTGGTGCCTCAACACTCTCTTTCATCTTAGTTGCTGAAGAATACAGACGGTGTTGCTTTATAAACAGTACAAGAGTATCATCAGTCTCTTGTTTAGTTTTCACTGTGTTTTTAACCATGGGCTCATTCTGGTGCAGGTATTCATAGAGTTCATGAATATCAATGAGACTGAATCTTTGTGTTGCATGGCACTATTCCCAAATATTTCCCACTCTGGTAACAAACTATGGATGAATTTGATATTCAGCTCCAAATTTTCTTTTCTCAGATGGTTTTTGCGAAGTTCATTCATTAATGTACAATATCTGTGATATGTACTTTCCAGATCTTCTCCATTTATAGCTTTGAATGATTGATAAGAATTCAGGGTAGTAACCATCTTTGCCTTGTTGCCTAACACTGTACCCTCCATTTGTTTCCTGATCTCATCCCACAGCTCTTTGCCAGTTTCAAGACTATCTAAACTGTTGTAGATGTCATTTGGTATTCCTTGAAGCATAAATGAATAAGATTGTACATCGGCTTTGGCCCTTCGAGCTTGTTGTACTGAATATTCAGCAGGAGGAATACGACATTTTCCACTGATTACTACAGGAGTAGCATCTGGATCAGCAATCTCATCTTCATAAAATACAGCATTTCCATGCTCGAGGGATTCCAGAATTTCAACATGTAGCTCCTGATTTCTGATGAAATGAAGAAATCTTTTCTTCCATTGTGGATATTCTCCTCGATATAACACGGGAGGTTTGAGATCAGATCCGATCGAGATAGTGTCTTTAGAAGTCATTTTAACTTGATTTAAAATGTTGTATTAGGCTTTAAATGATATTGGGCTTTAATGAAATTGGCCGAACTTTGATTTGGGCCGAAGTTAGTTCTTGATTGGGCCTAAGTTTAGTATTAGTTCGGGCCGAAGTTTAATATTAGTTCGGGCCGAAATTTAAGTTCGGGTCGAACTAGTACGTGGGTCGAACTTCTATTTGGTTGTAAAATGTAGTTCGGGCCGAAGGTTAACTTGATGTTCGGGCCGAACTGTCAAACTGAGCCGAACTAAGGTAATTCGCTTTGGGCCGAACTTAATTAAAAATCACTTCGGGCCGAAGTTAGAAATGGATGTTCGGGCCGAGGATGTTGTGAGCCGAACTTTGCTTCTGGCCGAACTTGTTTATTGACCGAAGATCATACCGAAGATCATTGGTCGCATACTTGAGTTCGGGACGAGCTTGTTGGGTATTAACTTCGGGCCGAACTTGAAAAGGGCCGAACAGTTTATGGGCCGAACTTAGAGATCGGGCCGAACAATCTTATGGGCCGAAGACTTACACAGTTCGGGCCGAACTAGTTCATCATCTTTATAAAGCCTAACACTTCGACGGAACTTCAAAAATGCACCAAATTGGTCTGATTTTGCTTAATACTCCATCAAATTCGATGAATCCAATCCCTATTTGCTCGATTCTGATTTTCGCACAGTCTGATCCGATTATCTTCTTCAATCCATAACACAACAGCTTCAATTCTTCGATTTTCAGGAAGTTTTTGAACTTTTCACTTTTTCACTAAAAATCACTCAATTTCGATCAATTGTTGATGGAATTGATCGAAATTTGATTCCATTATGCTTAGAAACAATGGAGAAACACAAATCTCTGATCAAAACATCAAATTAAACACAAAAATTTGCGATTTAATTTTCACAGAGTTGAACAAAACTTTTCTTCAATTTCTCAGATCTTGATCATTTTAGCTCGATTTTGGATTTTCTCGCAGAGAGATTTCGCTCTGATACCAATTTAGAGATCTATTGAGATTGAAATCAAGCTAATCCATGGGGATTTGAGTGAGATTGAAGATTAAAGTGTGTGTGTTCTTGGTGTAATGAGTGTGTGAGATTGAGAGAGAAACGATGGAGATGAAACTTTCAGAATCTGTATTTCAGTAAAGTGTGGGAAAGCTTTTTTTGAAAAGTCAAAATACATCAATATATACTCCTACCACTTAACAAAGGAAAAGTTAACTAACGGACTTAAAGGTCAAAATCTATTACATAAATGGTCCTAACACTTTAATACCATCACATGTCACCACGTGACCTAAGAATTGCACTTCCCGCAACCAACATTCACACTTTGAGAATTTGGCATACAACTTTTCCCGTTTCAACACATCCAACACTAGTCTCAAATGACCCTCGTGTTCTTCCTCGGTTTTTGAATAAATCAAAATATCATCAATGAACACTATCAAGAATTTATCAAGAAATGGTTTACAAACCTGGTTCATCAAATCCATAAAAATAGTCAGCGCGTTTGTAAGACCAAACGGCATTACTAGAAACTCGTAATGACCATACCGTGTACAAAAGGCCGTCTTCTCGGTGTCGCCTTCTTTCACCCGAATTTGGTGGTAACCCGACCTCAAATCGATCTTCGAGAAATAACTAGCACCTAGCAATTGGTCGAACAAATCATCGATCCTCGGCAACGGGTAACGATTCTTTATAGTTACCTTATTCAACTCGCGGTAGTCGATACACTTTCTCATCGAACCGTCTTTCTGCTTGACAAATAACACCGGGGCACCCCACGGTGACGAACTCGGACGAATAAGACCTTTGTCTAATAAGTCTTGTAATTGAGTCATCAATTCCCGCATCTCGGTGGGAGCTAAACGATACGGAGCACGAGCGATCGGCATCACCCCGGCACCAAATCAATCTTGAACTCGACTTGTCTCTCCGGTGGCAAACCGGGCAAGTCATCGGGAAATACTTCGGGAAAATCCCGAATAATTTTTACGTCATCCATCGTCTTCTTTTCTTTTCGGCCATCTAGTACATATGCAATAAACGATGCCTAACCTTTTGATATACTTTTCCTCGCCTTAATGGCAGTAATCACATTAGGCATGTGATGTCGTTTTTCCCCATACACATACACTTTCTCGTTCTCGGGTGTCATGATCGACACTATTTTCTTACCACACAATATCTTGGCTTGGTGCATACCTAACCAATCCATACCGATTACCACATCGAAAGCTTTAATCTCCATGGGCAACAAATCGACCTTAAACTTTCTACCGTCTATTTCTATCTCACAATTTCTATAAATACTTTCAACCATTGAGGTTTTTCGGTCGGCTACCTCTATTTCATAAATTTCATTTAACATCTCGAACGTCACATTTAACTTACAACCAAACTCATGAGACACAAACGAATAATTGGAACCCGAATAAAATAATATATGAGTTGGTAAGGAATTAATGAATAGAGTACCTGACACCACATCGTGTGCCTCCTTCGCCTCCTCCCGAGTGAGTTGGAAGGATCGTCCCTTCACCTTCGCCGGCTCCACCTTCTTTTCAGCCATGGACACCATTGACTCGGTCCCTTTCTTAGGGCACACATTGCTATAGTGTCCCTTCTCGTGACACGAGAAACATTCAACATCGGCCAATGGTTTGGCCTTACAATCTCGGGCTTTATGCCCCGGTCGACCACAATTAAAACAAGATTTCGACCCACCTCGACATTCGCCGGTATGATTTTTCCCCCACTTATTGCACGAGCCAACACTTCCTTGTTTAGAGAACCTTGATGTGAACTTCCCTTTCTTGAACGAACTAGAGCCACTCTCGGCTTTCCTCTTTTCGCCCACGTGGGCCCTCTCGACAACTCTTGCCTCGTTAACTTCTTCCACACTCCGGGCGGCACTAATGGCCTTATCAAGTGTGACCGCCCTCTTTACCTCCAATTGGTAATCCCAAGGTAGCCCACTAGCATAGCGGACCACCCTCGACCTCTCCTCCGAGTAAGTTTTGGCAACAAACGGGTGCAATCCCGTGAATTCCCTCGAGTACTCTTCAACCGACATATCACCCTTCTTAAGGGTCACGAACTTCTCGTGCATCTTTTCCAAATCCCTCTCGGCACAAAACTTCTTTTTCAACCTCGTGGTGAACTCATCCCACGACATCACCTCAATCACCTCCCTCCCGAGGGTTTCATACAAAGTATCCCACCACACCATAGCATCTTCTTTCAATAGTTGTGACGCATACGTGACCATATCGGCCTTCTTGCACTTGCTACTTCCGATGACCCGCTCGGTCTCTCGGATCCATCCCATGGTCACCTTCGGGTCCGAACTACACGTGTACACATTTGGCTTACAAGCCATGAAGGATTTAAACGAACAACCTTCTTTCACATCGGGCTTTGCCCTAGCATCACTTGTGCCACCCGTGGAGGATTTCCCCTCACTGGTGCCACTACCCCCGGTTCCCCCATCCGATCTAGCCTCGGATTCGCGGTATCCCCCCGACCTCTCACGGTCCCCAATAATACGGTGCACTTCCTCGGCCACCGTCCCTTTGATTTGATCGATAAAAGTTTGGAGATCCACCATGGTTATCGGAGTCTTATTAGCTCCGACTTCCATTTCATCAACCCGATGCATCGACGGTTGACTTTCTTATTCAACCACAACCTCAACATGAGGTATCTCCTCCTCCCGGCCCTCCGGGGCTTTACCACTTCTACGTGTGGTCACCATTTCTTTAATCAAGACTATACGAAAGACATTAAAAAATTAGTACATCATGTACAATCCTTTAGTCGCATAAGACTCAAATCTATAACCATATCACTTTCATAGGTCCCCTAGGTTCAACCCTAAACTTAACATAAAGTCTCAAGGTCAACCTATAATCTCAAGGAATCTTATATTCCTAATGCTACAGTCTAAGACTAGGATGGTCATCCAGCCTAATTCACTTAGACTATAGCTCTGATACCAAGTTGTAACAACTCAATTTTTAATACAAAACATTTTCCAAAATATATAATTTTCATAAATAGAAGAACGGTTCCAAAAATACGGATTTACAAAAACCTTTGGTATGAAAATCAGAGTACAAAGTGTAGTGTTACAAAATAGATCAAAACCAAAGCTAAGCATAAATCCGTTATAAAGCTCTTCTACTCTAGGCCCACACATCTCCATCCATGCGTAACTATACCTTCGATCCAGATCCTGAGTACATAGCAAAAACAACAAGTAGTACATGAGACACAAAAATGTCTCTTGAGTTACATGGGTTTAGACCCAGGTTTTCCAAATATTTCATAATATATAATCACATATATGTTGCACACCAATATAAGCTAGTCACCCTGTTGTGACCCTATCAATCCAATGCTCTCTTAACAATCATATCTAACTGTCGGGTCGTCCCCGCACTAGCTAGAGGCTCAAGATACCGGCAATAGGGAATCGCCCAATCTACCGATACCTGCCTTACTCGCCGAAATACGTCCAGTTAGCAAGACTACTAACGTGGAATACTCGATGTGAATTCATCCCAACTGCCCCTCAATCCACACCTCATGATCGGGAGTCGCCCGTATCATCACATCATCTCAACCTCATCATAACTCAACAGTTATGGTAATCAAAGCCCATGGCTATCCCATCTATCACCAAACAAGTTAGTCCAATATTATCAATAATATATATAACTAACTTAGCACACGATAAGTCTACACAATTAGGCAAATAGACCGTAACACAAGTAAGAAAATGTATTTCAAAGGCTATGTACTCAATAAATTCCACACGTACTCACCTTAGCAAATAATGCTCCAACCGTGCTTTTTACGCCAATTTCCTTGCTCCAACAATCAATCGACTTTCCAAGATTTCACCAAAAGCCTAATACAACAATCACAAGTTGTTCAACAACAAATACTACTAATAATACACCCTTTTATTATTAGAAATCCCTTTGATAACACTTTCCCCCAATTTTGATGATTTTCAAAACCCTAGGTTTAACCAATCTTAAGATTCTTACAAATCTTAACCATAGACTTGTTTTCTTTGTTAAAATACCATATACCAAGTGCAACCTTTATTTTACTATTTAAGAAAACCCCAAGAACTAGGGTTCGAGATCCAAGCTTTTACTTCCATTGATCTAAAGTAATAAACATCAAGGAGTGAAGATTTACCTTAATATTCAACAATAGAAGCAAAATCAGTTTATTCAGACCCCAAAATCGGCTTCAAATGACCTTTTCCACTCAAAATATGTATAAGAACTTAGAGAGAGAGTTAGGGTTTCAAGTTTGGCACTTAATGTCCAAAAACCCGTATTTAAGGTGTTCCAGACGAAGATAAGCAGTAACTGATCAGCAGTAACTGATCAGCAGTAATTGATCAGCAGTAACTGATCAGCAGTAACTGATCAGCAGTAACTGATCAGCAGTAACTGATCAGCAGTAACTGATCAGCAGTAACTGATCAGCAGTAACTGATCAGCAGTAGCTGATCAGCACTAACGGAGTCAGCACTAACGGAGTCAGCACTAACTGATCAGCACTAACGGAATCAGCACTAACTGACCAGCACTAACGGAATCAACACTAACTGACCAGCACTAACGGAAATCAGCACTAACGAAATCAGTACTAACTGAATCAGTGCTAACTGAATTATTACAACAACCTTCCTTGAATTTCTTTTCCTTCTCGTTTACTACCCGGATTCGACCCGTTTCGTCCATAACTTTCTCATACGATGTCCAAATGACACGAAACCAATTCCTACGTTCTTTAAACGATTTATCCTTATTTATCATATTTTTAAATAATTTATTTATTTACAAAAATTCGAGTCGTTACATTCACTCTGAGGTAGACCAACCTAAAACGAAACAAATTTCCACAAGATACAAAAGGAAAAGAATTTCCAAAAAGGGCGCCAGGGAACCCATTGAGTCAAATCCTAGGCTCGAAGAGTTGTCCTCCAAGGAGGAGAGATGACATGAGGAAAGCGCTCCTATTACTAATGCACCAAAGGTTGGTGCACAGGACAGTAAGAACATCATTAGGACCCAGACCTCGGCAACTTTAAGTGACGACTCATCATTTGAGGCAGCATTTAAAGGACCCCGGTGCCAAGAAACCACAAGGGGAGATACTACTGCTTCTTCTAGGAAGAAGAGAGTATCTAAAACACCCAATGAATCACCAAGCAGTGATGAGGCTAGAATGAAAAACAAATGAATTGATGGATAGGATGGAAAACCTTAAAGCCAATGTACCAAATCAGCCCGATGATTCGCCTAGATGGAATGAGGGCAGCATGGAACCACCACAATTGACAGATAGGAAGGAAAACCTTGAAACCACTGTACAACATTGCCTGAATCTCATTAACAATCAAGGGAGAACCATGAGCTATATGAAGCATTACATCAATGTAATGAACAGAAGGCAGAAGAGGTTCGGTGATAGGCTTCAAAGGCAATCAAACATTATCAGCAAATTAAAAAGAAAGATTGCAAATAGTGAGGCTCAACAAGTTGAGATCACTAAGGGGAGAAGAATCAATTACAAGAGATGATTGATACTTCAATTGTAGAAGCAGCAGCCTCCCTCCTAAATTTAAAAAAAGCTCATGGTGAAACAGGTCAGTTTATTGATGAAGACCTGAATAGAGGAGTTAGAAGTATGGATGAGGATGTGTTTGTGTCTGCACCTCAATCTCCAGCAGCAGCAGAACAAACATTCTCTCATAATACTGATGCTATGGGTGCTACTGATCCCATAAATACTACTGTGATGGTGGAACATACTGAAGAAATAAATACTAATGATATTATTGAAGAAAATATACAAGAAGCAACATCAGTAGTAAATACTACAATTACAAATCAAATACCATCTCCAGTTACTACTGATACAGATACAAGTGATGAATATACTACTAATCAGCCAGCAGTAGTAACCACTGAAGAAGAAACAGTAGTAAACTCCTCAAACCTACAACTGGTGATATACAAACCTTTAAACTTATCAGCACTAACACAAGTAGTAAATACTCCTGCTACTACTGAGTCTGAAGATGAAATACCAGAACTTATTGAACCAGCTGTAGTCATTCCAACAAATGAAGAAACACCAGAACTACAACCCCTAATCATTCCAGATTTTGATGATGGTGTTAACTGGGAAGAGGTGGATGATTGTGAGTTACCTCCTCATCCAAAGATATTACCTAAGAAAAGAATTCGCAAGTTTAATCCAGATATTGTGATCATCCCAGTAAAAGATATGAAATACACTCCACTTCCAAACTGTGTCGGAAAAGGAAAATAAAAATTTGATGAAGACTATCCACACAGAGCTTTAGGTCATCACATGGTAAACAAAATAAATCTTGTTAGACCATTAAAGCAAGATAGATGGAAGGTGAAGAGAATGAGGTACCATGGGAAATGTGCCAAAACTCTTGAGCTTGAAAACAAGAAGAAAGCTGAACAAGAAAGAATTAAAAATCAAGCTATACAAGAAATAGAAGAATTCCTGGTAGAAGATCAACAAGCAGAGTTAGACAAACAAAAGAAATAGAAGAAGAACATCTAGACTGTCTTGAAGATCTAGTGGCAGAATGCAAAAGAAAAAAAGGCTAAACTACTAGAACAAATCCTTGAACAGAAAACCGAAATGGTAGATTACTTGAAATCAAAGGGCCACAGTGCAAAATCATTTGGAAGAATAAAGATGATAAACATTGTTGATAAATATTGCACTGCAAAGAAGAAAGAGTTGGCAGAACCAGTAGTCAAAGAGGTCAAGCAGTAAATCAACCAACTGATGTGATTAATACTGAAATTCCAGCAGAAACCACAACATCCTTATAAGTTGTAAACTCGATCCATTAACAAAGACAAAGATCTTAATTACAACTAGGGCAGCTTCTATAGAGGTCAAAAAGTGAGGTTTTACAGCAGTGAAATATAACCTCATAGACACAATTCCTCTCATTACTACTGCTATAACAACATCAGTACAAACTCCAGTAGTAACTACTTCCGTTATTACTACTGGAGTAGTTACTACTGCTATAAAAACATCTGTACAAACTCCAGTTGTAACTACTTCAGTTATTACTACTCCAAAAGCAGTAGTAACCCCAATCATACCAGCAGTAAATCAACCAACTGATGTTATTAATACTGAAGATCCAGCAGAAACCACAACATCCTTATAAATTAGCAAACTAAGTTGTAAACTCGATCAATTAACAAAGACAAAGATCATAATTACAACTACGGCAGCTTCTATACCTCTATATAATATAACATATCTTATTTGGAGCAATAACATTTCTAATAAACATTTATTTTTCCTTTTTTACAGAGGAAAAATAGAAAACGACAAAGAACAAGCGAACAAGCGAACAAGCGAACATGAGCGAACAAGCAGATTTGGAAATGGCTGAACAAGCGAACGAACAAGCAGATTTGGAAACGAGAAAGCGTGAATTGAGAGTGCGTTCAATTATGTAAAGTTAAATAGGAAAATCATACCAGGGAGGCAGGGACCAATTATGTAATGTTTTAATAGCCTAGGAAACACGAACCCTAAAAATAGGAAAATCAAACTTTTAATTGTCAAACTAAATAGCTTCTTTTTCTCGTAACTTATACCACAAATCAGCTTCAAACAGTAATTATACCAGGAAAAAATTGAAAAAATCCCAGAAAATCCAGTAAAATTGGAAATTATGTTACTAAGGCACACAAAAACATTCAGCTCTAAAAAACCACCCGAGCTGACAAAAAACCCCCGAGCAGCCCTAAAATGACCCATTCGGCCCATTGTTCCAACAAAATTCAAAAAAATTCCAAAATATTCTGAAAAATGGGAAATAATGTTACCATTTCCCAGAAAAAATTCAGCTCAACACGACAAATCAAACTCCCAAAAGTCCAATAAAACAGCAGAAAATCATACTAGGGAGGCAGGGACCAATTATGTAAAGTTTTAATAGCCTAGGAAACACGAACCCTAAAAATAGGAAAATCAAACTTTTAATTGTCAAACTAAATAGCTTCTTTTTCTCGTAACTTATACCACAAATCAGCTTCAAACAGTAATTATACCTAGAAAAAATTGGTAAAATCCCAGAAAATCCAGTAAAATTGGAAATTATGTTACTAAGGCACACAAAAACATTCAGCTATAAAAAAACACCCGAGCTGACAGAACACCCCCGAGCAGCCCTAAAATGACCCATTTGGCCCATTTTTCCCAAAAAAACTCAAAAACAGTCCAAAATATTCTGAAAAATGAGAAATAATGTTACCATTTCCCATAAAAAAAAATTCAACTCAACACGACAAATCAAACTCCCAAAAGTCCAATAAAACAACATACTTTTTACCATAAAAAACAACCAACAATAAAACCACTTCCACCTTCTACAACTACTACTTTCCTCTATCATAAAAAACAGTAACATAAATGATTAATACTAGGGATCATACAATGATTGTTATTTTGAAAGAAAATATTTTCTTGTAGAGTAAATGGATGCTAAATCAGAGGCTTTCATTGAAGAACTAGACTTTTTTTGCTCTAATGGATATATTAGGGAACGACAAGTTTGGAAGCTTTTATCAAGAATCTTAATCGAGAAGCTCGGACTTGATCTTGAAGATAATGAAGAAACATATGAATCGTGCCACGATTATGCAAAAGAACTTCGGGACTTGAACTCGGCTTGTAAGGTATTAACACTGTTTTGCTTTCAATTTTTAACATTGTTTTATGCTTTCTGTTATTGTCTTGCTTTTATAGTGATTATTCCCTAAAGTTTGATTTCATGAATCCTAAATATAACTAAGATTTTTTCTTTTAGGGCTTAATATGCCATAATGGAATTTCAGTTCAGTTTAGTTTCCAATTTGATGGTCAATTTAGTTTTCAATTTGACTTGTAAATGTTTTATGAATATCATGATGTTCATTAACCTCATATACATTTTGTGGTTTGCAGAAAATAGAAAAATCAAAAGCTTCTGACCTAAAAAAGGAGACCAGGGATAAACTTCACACTATCTTTTCAAGACAGAAACCGGTTTTCAAAAAAGGTACTTCAAGTAGAAAGTCGTCAAGTAGGTCGAATGGTGCAAGTACTTCAAGTGTACGTAAGCCAAATTGGGAGATGAAACTAAGCAGTGCTCTAAAGGACTTGGCACTATCTGGTCATTTGGAGTTCGAGGCAATTCGAGCAGTCGAGGACCATCTAACCAATCTGGGCCAGACTCCTGTGAACACTTTTTTGGAAGGGGATGACAAGTTTAAGATATCCGTAGTTAGCAATTATCTGAAGAAGAAGAAGAAGAACGATTCTCAAGAAAGCATAATCCTAAACTCCTGTTCATTTTAAGACTATTTATTTTTGTGTTGTAAACTGTTATGAACTCCACTCCTGTTTGTAAACTCCTGTGTTTGGGTTTTAAGTGTTTACAGTATGTTTAATATTATGCAGACTTAGTTTCCTCGGGTAGCCAAAATACGAACCCTAGGAAACACAACCCATAACAGAAAAAAAAAATTAATGTTAATTGTTAAAAAAACTAGTGGGAAATACCCGCGCGCTGCCGCGGGGTTTTCATATGACACTCAAAAGATGTTTTTTTATCTAGTTATATGTGCGATCTATGATATTATGTTTGTTGTAACTAAATATTTTTATGTTTACTTATTATATCAATTTGTATCTGTTAGTTTACTTAAATACGATCATATAATTTGTTGTTTTAGAAATTTAGACCTCTTTGATACCAATTTTGTATAGAAACATATTAATAGTAAATAAAATAAAACGATTAATAATATTTATAGTAGATAATAATACTATTTAAAAAAATAATTATTAGTTATATAGGAACATAAAAGTTGGGATTGTAAATCATTGTTTTAGAAAGAAACAAAACATAGTTATTAAATTATGCAGTTAAGAGGAGTAAATTGTCATTTAAAAAAAATTAAAGTTCATGGGTAAAAATGTAAAAAGTTAGAAAAAAAGGAAAAAAAATGTAGAGAGAGGGGCTCGAACCCGAGTCTCCAGGGAAGGAGGAGCTAAGCAATGGCGGCTAGCCATCTTGGCAAGTTAGCTTTTGTGAAATCTATTGCTTTTGTAGGTATATATTATATTTGAAGAATTATATTTGAAGAAACTAGCAGAAAATGACAAAAAGTAACTATTCACTCCATGGTAAATGTTATATATAGAATGTATTTATAAATTTTGTGAATTTTCAGTTAACCGTTCATCATCAAAGATCATGAAGCTAACTGAAAAATAAATTCGGCATCGTCAATTTGTTATGAATTTTTCAATATTTAAAAAAAATGATTTTTGCATTGAATCTACTACTATCTTAAATAATGTTGAACTAGATTAGCGGGGTGGTTGAACTAGATGACAATATTATCGAATACTCATCATTTGTGCCTATTTATATGCCTACTCACTTCTAAACTTGACATGTACTATCCACTAATTCTCAGAATAAAAATCATTCATCCACCAATTTCTTGGAAGATATAATTAGAAACATTGTCAGATTTGAGACTAGATTAGTGTACCAACAAAAAAAACAACACCATATTACCAAAACAAAATCATGATTATAAAACCAAAACATATTCTTGATCATAAAAGCATTGTCATTACAGAACCAAACACATTAGAGTTATATCAACATCTCCTAAATTGTTATCAACTTACACCCATTCACAAACCTACCAAAACACCCAAACACACAAATAACCTCATAAACCACCAGCCCTCACCTACATTAATGTTTCCATCATCGAACAGAAGTCCACATACTCATGCCACCAACTGCACCTTGGACATGTGTCAATCTTCTCGTCATAGATATCAATTTCCATGATGCGTTGTGCTGTGTGTGTCCTGTTCGGGCACTTCACCTTCATGCCCTCCACCACCAGCCTCTTGTACACCCAGAGATCAACCAAGCAGCCGGAAACCTTCCTAGATATGACCATGTAGTTACGTGCAGGCTCCATCTCACTCACAAGCTTGTTGAACACCTTGAAGGCTTGTTCAACAGATTCTTGACCTTCTGACATGAGGATCATTCCCAATGTTAACCGGGCTGCATGGCGGCCTTGATTGGCTGCCTCTTTGATGTAAGCACGCCCTATATCACAACGGTTGACACTGAATTAGTGATGCTGCATGTGAAACAGTTATATATATCTATAATCACTCAATTTGTATTATAAACTATAGAATAGAAACAAATTTAGAACAACAAAAGGTCATACCATCCCCATTCGCCACAAAACCTCGGGGTTCTTGTGCAAATGGCATTGCCTAAGGAAGTTTTCCTCAGGGCCATCCATATGTGTCCCCCATTGTCTATTGTTGGTCCATTGAGAATCAATGGAAACATTCTTCATGACATCCTTTTCGTGGGTTAGGATGGACAGATCTTTGTTGCTATTGTAGAGCATAACAATGTATGATTAACATATGGAAGCAGTAAAATTTTATTTGAGAAAACAACAATAATTTTACAATAAATTTCCATAAAAACAGAGTTAATACTCAATCGGAGTCAAATGGAAACCCAGTTTTCATCATACCCCTTTCTAGGGTTGCGTTGAACATTTCTTTTTTTGCAATTATAGATTATCACAGTATATATACGATTAACAAAATCAATAACTGTAAATTCAGAAAAAATAGAATAATAATAGTATAAACTTCCAAAAAAAATAGAGTTAATACCATACCATTGACGGAGTTGCAGCAGGGATTTGACTGAGTCTTGGCCCACCATTGAGGCTATCAAAATCTTCAAATCCTTGTGAAGATCTTCAAACTCTGTTTTTTGAGGTTGCGCCATTGATGGAAAACAGTGTGTTTGGGATTTTTGCAGCGATGTTCTTGAAGGGGGTTTAGATATGATCCTGAAAGGTTTTTTTTTGGTAAAATGTGTGTACAGTAGAAAGATTGGAGTAAGAGGGAGATATATATATGGTCAGGGGATATAACAATAATAAAATAAATAAAATATGTACATATAACAACAAAAAAATAAAAATAAAATACTGATATACATAAATAGACATAAATATATAAATATAATATAAATGTATCCCACCGAATTACATTACAAATTAAAATATTAAATAATTCTCTTAATAAAAATTTAATATCATAACCAAACCTAATCACAAACCCAAAGCATATGCTTCTCCTTGGCAGCCTTCAAGACACGCTTCAAAAGATCAAGATCAATTTCAACACCATACTTGTTAATGAAAAAACGCCTTGCTTTAAAGACAGATGCATCGGGATCTTCCTCGATAACACAATACAACCTGTTTGCCAAAAAGTTGACTGGAACATGCAAAAATGTTTGTGGATAAAAAACATCAATATAAGGAGGAAAACACTCTACATAAATGTTTCTTATTATGTGAAAACCCTCTTCTTTAATGGTTTTCACAAATTGTCTTAAATCCCTATTGGTGTACAGTGGCATTATACCATAATCCAACGACTCACCGGTTTTGCATGTAGTACATGATATAATGCCTATGTAACCAATGCGATCTATTATATCCTCCAGATATTGTATGTTGAATAACGAAATATCCACGAAATCAACGACAACTTTTTTACCATTTCTGTATTCTCTTCCAGGGGTATTTGTGAAGATTCCACTATGATGAATCTCGATAGTGAAATATTGCTTGTTATCGTTACCATAGAGACGACGAAGATCAACAAATGAATCATTTGATTATCGTGGAACCCAAGTTTGAGTATTTGCCATGGATGTATGATTGAATGCAGAACGTAATGGAATTTCAAAAATTTACTTATCTATACCCCTTTAATAATCATAAAGGGGATAGGGGTAATTTAGTCATCACATTAATTTAAGCACTTTCTGTCTTCCTCGGCCGTTTTCTTCCACCGCCTCTTTCTACACATTTACAAGGAACAGGCGTCTCTTCTTTTTTCACAACCCTTCGTCCCTCCTCCAATCGTCACCTCTTTCCAACCGTTGTTCGAGTTCATCAGTTTTCCCCTTAGCCTCCTTTTCCTCTCCTTCCAACCATAACCGTCCCCAACCATCAACCGTCATCATTAAACCGTCATCTTCCCCAACCCGTCAACCGTCACCACACTTTGTTTCTATAAATACAACCTTTGCTTACATCAAATATCAGTTACGTGTTTACATTGGTGGCTGCGCCTTATGAAATGTTACATTTACATCATTTTCAACCTTGTTGGACACGACGTTCTTTAATTCGGTGTATGAGTTCACGATTATCGGTGTTTCCTACTTATATCCGGATCAGGCCTGACGGTTTAGAATTGTTGGAAAATTTTGGACATATATAATTATATGTATATTTGTTATATATAATTAATGGTTGACATGTCCAAAATGTAGTTGTGGTGAATGAGATATCGACTATCAAAGTGGGGTGTATGGAACAAAGAAATAAAATAAATGAACCAGTGGGAACTTGAACCTATCGACACTCGTCTCCCGGGTTTCATGGCAGTTCGGTTTTGCCACTCGGTTTTTTGCCACTTGATTTAGTGTAAGTATTTAAATAATAATATTGATAATATTATTTATATTTTTAATGGGTGTCATGAAAATAAATTTGAATGAGTGTTTCATTTCTTTGTAATGATATGTTATGAATATGAATAATGACATTTATGATTGTCATTAACATATGAACCAAATTCTATTATAAATAGAATGCGTATGGTTCATTTGTAAGAAAACAAACACAAATTCATATACTTTCCTACTCACTTACAAGCATCATAATTTGCTCTCTCCAAGTTTAGTGATCCTTAACTACTTGGTTGTTTTACCCTGGGAGATAGACGACGAATATATTTTAAGGGGATCGTGAATTTCACGAGACTCAGCCAAAACTTGTTCATTTTTTGTTTCTACATATTCTTGTTTCAATCTTGTATTTGTTTTTTAGTCATTTCCCAATTGTATTGTATTTTATTTAATGAAAATTGGTATTAGCTCATATAGTGAGAAATGTACTTGAATTTTTGGATTAAAAATTTTTTGGTAATCAAGTTTGCTTTGGCTATTTGATTTTCTCATACTTGTGAAAAGCTATAATTCTTCGGGATGTTTATCTATGGATTGCTTTGGCATCTAGAATTTTGCTTTCAAAGTTTGAGAATTATTGGGGTTTTTCTATGAAATTTGTGATTGATGGTTATAGACTTTTCTTGAAAAAAATTTTAATTTCCATTTTATACATATTAAGATTACCTTGGTTTCCTGAATACAGTCTCATGAGGTGAGATATTTGGAAATTATAATATTTTTGGAAATGAAAAAGTTCTATTGTTTTAGCTTTCAAGTTAACCTTGGTTACTTGAATTTTCTCAAATTTGGTAAAAGTTAAATTCTTCGTATTTTATATCTATGGATTTCTTTGGCATCTAGAATTTTACTTTGAAATTGTGAGACTTGGGAAAAATGTTGGTTTATATTAGTGAGTAAGATACAAGATAGTGTTTGGCTTCTTGAGTTGATTCTTGATAAGATGATACTTGAAATATATCTTACTACTAATTGGAACATTTTGATTGTTAAGGCTAATTGGTCAAAATTGGCATTTTTATTTGGAAAAAATGACAAATATTGTGACAATGCCTAACATGGAAATGTACATGAAGGAAGATGTGCATAATGTGGCCATGATTTCCGATTTTTCAGAAGTGAATTTGATGGGAACCAATTGAAGTGGATGGTATGTCGATACGAGTGCTACCCGTCATGTGTGTTTCTATAAAAGTATGTTTATCATTTTCAAAGATGTTGAAAATGAGCAAACACTTTTATTGAAAATTTGACTAACACATATATAAAAGGTGAAGGAAATGTTATCTTAAGGATGAATTTCGGAAATGATGTTACGTTAAGCAATGTTTTGTATGTTCCGGAGATTTGGAAGAATCATGTGTCCGGATGGTTGCTTACTAAGTTTGTTACTCGGGTAATGGAATTGTGTTATCAAAATGTGGAATTGTTGTTGGTAAAAAAGTTAAAATTAAATGTGACAACTTTTAACCGCGATTTTAATAATTGCTAATAAAGTTCTTCATTGTTTTTGAATTGTTAAATATTTAACATGGTTGATTATGCCATATAAATTTAATTAAATTTGGATTTAAATAAATTTAATTGCATACCACCAACATTCCATATTAATTCAACTCACAAATGTAACAAATTCATCATTCCATTTGGTTGAAAGAAATAACCAAACTCCTTGATATGATTCATACAATAGTGTGTGATTTGAAATCAACTTCTAAAGGTGGTCACAAGTATATCATAATGTATATTGATGATTATACTACATAGTGATATGTACGAATTAAATTATATTGTTAATTTTACTTAATGATAAGTAATATTGAAGCAATAAATTTACTAAGTTTTACAAATGTGGGGGTATGTCGTGTGTCGACTACTTATCTTCTATATAAGATACCTCGTTAAGGTTAGATGAATCATTGTACGAATTTTGGTTTGAAAGAAAATCGTCTTAAAAATACGTATGAATGTGGGGGTACCTTGCTAAGGTACTCATTCATCTTCATAAAAGTTACATCAATTAAAGAAGATATTCTAAATAATTGATGTATATATTGGTATTGTCTTACATTTACATTAGTCGAGTGTACTATGTATAATGGTAAGACATAATACGATATAACAACTACTCTCAAGTGAAGTTATCATGATTGACTATAAAAGTTAAATGATAACATTGTGGATCCTCTTATGAAAAGGCTTAAGTAGAGAGTTAGTTATAAAGGAATGTGACTAAAGCCCGTGGAATAAAGTTTATGCGAAGGAAACCTAACCTAGTTGACTGGAGATCCCAAGATCTAGGTTCAATAGGACAACCTAATTGTATAAACGAAGGGATGTCACTGTGGGGGTAACGGAATTCCTCCAAACATTCTTAAAGGGAGTACATTGTACTACTTCCTAGTCCATTCCTAGTTCAGTGACAATGAGGATAAGCACTATGGCTTTTAATGATTCGTGATAGAGAATCACCTATGTGAGGGAGAAGTGGGGTCGCTTCGAATGGAATTGTTGGGGCACAATTCTTAGTAGCTCTCGCAGAACCAGGAAGTGTCCATGACCAAGACGGGCACGATAAGAGGATATGAACAAGTTAGGGAGAGTCTTGTGAGAATGTATACTGTCTCTACACAAAAGGCGGATTCAGTTCAAGGACATCGCCTCTACTGACTGCTAGGAGACTAAGTGTGCTTCTCATGGGAAGGTTCAAAGGCCAAAACCTACATATCCTTTGCAAGACTTAACTGTTGAACATTTATCGAAATTTTGTTGTGTTTTCGATCGATCTCTATTCATGTGGGGGATTGTTGGAAAATTTTGGACATATATAATTATATGTATATTTGTTATATATAATTAATGGTTGACATGTCCAAAATGTAGTTGTGGTGAATGAGATATCGACTCTCAAAGTGGGGTGTATGGAACAAAGAAATAAAATAAATGAACCAGTGGGAATTTGAACCTATCGGCACTCGTCTCCCGGATTTCTTGGCGGTTCAGTTTTGCCGCTCGGTTTTTTGCCACTTGATTTAGTGGAAGTATTCAAATAATAATATTGATAATATTATTTATATTTTTAATGGTTGTCATTAAAATAAATTTGAATGAGTGGTTTCATTTCTTTGTAAGGATGTGTAATGAATATGAATAATGACATTTATGATTGTCATTAACATATGAACCAAATTCTATTATAAATAGAATGTGTATGGTTCATTTGTAAGTACACAAAAACAAATTCATATACTTTCCTACTCACTTACAAGCATCACAATTTGCTCTCTCCAACTTTAGTGATCCTTAAACACAAGAACTTTCGATAAGTGTTCTACCTTGGATTATATTCGGTAGTGTAAAACTACTCGATTGTTTTACCCTGGGAGATAGACGACGAATCTATTTTAAGGGGATCGTGAATTTCTCGAGACACAACCAAAACTTGTTTTTTCTTTGTTTCTACATATTCTTGTTTTAATCTTGTATTTATTTTCGTCAATTTCCCAATTGTATTGTATTTTATTTAATGAAAATTGATAGCTCTTAGAAGAATTGCTACAATATCATCGTTTTACTCTTTTTAATCTTCAAAAGGTTGGTTTTTTTTGCCTTCGTTTTTTGGTTCATTACAAGATTCTCATATTTGTTTATGTACAATTTCACATTTGCACAACAGGTGTTCGATGAAATTCCCTGCCCATCCGCACCAAATTCTATCCTTCCTTTAGTGACTTCTTCCTAAACTATTGTTTACTACTTGTATTCTTTTGTCGGTTGTATTAGTCCAAATAAATGCTTTCATTTTTTCTATTGTTTTGAATTTAATGATGGATGCAGTATGATGATAATAGTGTAAATGTTTAGTTTTTTTTCATTAATTTTATCAAATTGATGCAAATGCATTTATTTTTTCTCTTCAAATTGCTATATTTTCACAGGTTATTAAAAAGGGTACATGGTATACATCATAAGCGAACTATCATCTTCATAGTTTGTCATTCAGATTATTTGCATGAATTTCGGTCTGAAAATTTTGGAAATACTGATATTTCCATGTAACCAATTATCAATTAATCTTTTTTACCCAGCGCATTATCATACTTTATCAATGGTATTTTTCTATAATTTTATTTACTTTCTTTTCCTACTCATTTTTATATATTGGGACTGATCGAGTGATTGGTTTGTTTAATTTTACAGTTTAATTGTTCTTTTCGCTTTTGTTGTAATAGATCTACAGTTTAATAATATGTTTTTATTATTCATATTAATCATCAAAATCACTTAATTTGTTTAAACACTAAAGTAGAACCCATTTGACCCCATTTGACCCATTTAACCCTTTTAAGATGTTGTCTTTTTCCCCTACGCATTGCGCGGGCATAAGACTAGTTGACGATTTACATGCATGAAGTTTAATTGATGAAATTGACGTATTTATATATACATAGTGGGATATAATGTATGTATACATGCATGAATGACATCCATGTAAACCAATATTTGGGGGTCCCTCATCAAATACATTAATGTGTCTTCCATGATATATATATATATATATATATATATATATATATATATATATATATATATATATATATATATATATATATATATATATGAATGAGTTCCTTTGAGAATTAATATATATAATAGAGCTATTTTTGTCTTGGAAATTGAAAAATCAGAAACTAAGAGAGAGAGAGAGAGTTTGACTTAGGGAGTCAATTTAGTTTCCCTTCCACCTCCTACTTGAGCTTCTCCTTTCCACCTCCTGCTATTATGACTATGCCATTTTTCTTCACTGTGTTTCCTGATTTCTGCCACCTCCTGCTTTGCTTATTTCCTTTGTCTTCCCAGCTCCTGCTTCATTGAGTTCCCTAATTTCTGCCAACAAAGCCTAGCTTCACTATTTTACTCTATAAACCGACATCCTCCCTACCGACTTATGGGCATTTTTGCTCCCGATAGGTCCCTGTTGCTACTTCTAAAAGTAAGGTCCATTCATTACTTATTTCTTTAATTTTTTTAGTAATTTAATTTCTTAGTTTGTGCTTTCAGATTAGGGTTCATAAATTTGCATATACTCATATACTAATACTAATTAGAGAAATCGATAGCTAAATAGGTCTGCTGCTTCAAAATTAGGTTCATAAATTTGCCTATATTCATATGCTAATTAGAGATATTGATATTGTTATTAACACGAAAATAAACAAGGCGACCAATTTGTTAGC
This sequence comes from Calendula officinalis, assembly GCA_963853835.1. NCBI lineage: Eukaryota > Viridiplantae > Streptophyta > Magnoliopsida > Asterales > Asteraceae > Calendula > Calendula officinalis. The sequence continues at coordinate 57,390,181 of OY970821.1, read as the reverse complement.
ATAATAGATTTATTGGGCTCTTTTAGTTTGGGCTATGTGTTTAGCCATTAGACCGTCCGTAACGGTGACCGAACGAACGGTCGTGACCGGCCAAATCAGCATGCCCGACGCGTCCCCCTCCGTTACGGGCAAAACGCCCGACGCGTCGCCGACCCCCCAACGGTCGACTAATCGACCGTTCGAATCCGAACGTTGCAAGCCTCAACGGCTTCTTTTTACCCCAAAAAAATTTAATTTTTACCCCCATTTTTACCTTATAAATACCCAATTCTTTTACCAAATAATTCACAACTCTCATTTCTTTCTCCACTCAAACACACACTCAAATCTCTCAATCACCCTCTCTAAAAAATTTCACACTTCTCATTTCTTTATCACACACACTATAATAAAAATGAGTTCCGACGATGAAATGAATGTCGCTAATTTCATTTTTGGCGACGAGGAAGAGGACAGGGTTATACATCTTGGTTTTTTACAAACGGCGGCCGCGTTTCTTGAAGGTTCTAGTTCTAATATCCCTAGAACTCCTAGAAGATACGTGAATAGGGACCGTGGCGGTGCGAATGACCGTCTCGTGGCAGCCTACTTCGCTGAAAATCCCACGTATAACGAGCATGATTTTCGCAAACGTTTCAGGATGAGTCGTGATCTTTTCACACGCATTGTTCGCGATCTCACTAATACCGTCCCATTATTTGCGCAACGATATGATGCACTTGGGAACGCAGGTACTTCTCCGCTAATGAGGTGCACTTCTGCAATTCGTCAGTTAGCATACGGGACCGTACCCGATGCTCTAGACGAATACTTACAAATTGGTGAGAAAACTAGCCGTGATAGTCTCGCAGAGTTCTGTAAAGGGGTTATACACTTGTATGGAGATGAGTTTCTGCGAAAGCCTACTCATACTGATGTGGCGAAGCTATACGCTTTTCATGAGGAGAAACATGGGTTTCCCGGTATGCTAGGAAGCATTGATTGTACTGATTGGCCTTGGGCTCAATGTCAAAATGCTTACCGTGGGCAATATGTTAGAGGGGATCACGGGAACGAACCATTCATCTTACTTGAAGCGGTTGCCTCGCAGGATTTGTGGATTTGGCACGCGTTCTTTGGTGTCGCAGGGTCGAACAACGACATCAACGTCTTACGAGCGTCCCATATTTTCAATGATCTCAAAGACGGGAAAGCACCTGAGGTACCCTTTTTGGCAAACGGGGTGTCTTACAAATGGGGATATTATCTTACTGACGGGATATATCCGGAATGGTCTGTTCTTGTTAAGTCCATTTCACACCCAAATGCGAATGATGTTAAGCGGGTGAACTACAAGAAAGCACACGAAGCTGCAAGGAAAGACGTAGAACGAGCATTTGGCGTTCTAAAGAAAAAATGGGGTATAATAAAAACGGCTGCAAGGTCCCCAAATGTTAACAAAATAAGGGATATAATGTACACTTGTATCATATTACATAATATGATTATCAAAGACAAAGGCAGGACCATATGTCCCGATTTTCATCCGGAAGAGCGACATAGTGACGGCGACCCCGTACGATCACATGAAGAAGTATTGCAAGTTATCAGGGAGATCAATGATAAACAAACTCATCTTAATCTTAGATCTGATTTGGTGGAACACGTTTGGAATCGACGACCCCACCAGTAGTTTTTTTAATGTTTTTTTAATTATGTTTAATGTAATGTTTTAAATTATTTTTAATGTAATGTTTTAATTATTAATGAAATTTAAATTAAAAAAAAAAAAATCCGAACGGTCACCCATTACGGGCATTTGGTCGCTGTCTGGTCGTGTGTTTGATCAAGAGAGAAAGCTGATGTGGCGCAGATGTGGCAGGGGTGACCAAACTGCGAACGGTCACCCATTACGCACAGTCTTAGTTAGTTCACCCTAATTAGGTTTTCTCTATATATTGTTTGTTTTCCCTTTATTGTAAGACAACATTTTTGTAACTTGACTTTTGCTATTTTGCTATGAAATCCTAGGCTCCTTTGTAAGTTCACATGGTATCAGAGCTGTGTATTCTCTTTGATTCGTTCGATTAAGTTTGTCTAGCTATTGATGTTTGTCTGTACGTTTGCTATAGATTAGTCTGTTCGTTTGCTAATATCTGACTGCTATTAGCAGTGTTCGTTTCGTTGAGGCTTGGATCTTTGAGTCTTACATCGGTTAGTGTGATTCATCTTTGATTATTATTTTCATCCTTTTGATTATGCATTTGTGATCTTTAAAGAAGCTTAGTATTTCGTTTGAATTGGTTGGTGTAAGTATTTCATTTGAATTGGTTGTTGTGAATCCTTTAATTAGCCGAAGTGAATAATCAAAGGAATTAATTGCTTATCGCCATTGTTATATTTAAATAGTACCATTGCATAAGTGGGTTTTATGCTATCAAGTGGAATCTGGGTAATCGTAGTTGGAGGTGCATATTGGAAGTGAGTTGGTGGTAAATCAATATGTTCGTATTTGATTTACCTTTTGTGTCCGCATTCCTTTGTTTGGAGGTTATATTCTTACCTTTTCTTGGGGATTGTATGCACAACCCCTATAATTTGATAATCGTTTTGTACGCACAACACCAGACGGTTAATTGCTTTGGAAGATGACGGTTAAACTCATTCTTCGGATCTTGTTTTGACAATTTTGACACTTTTGGTAGTAACCATTTCTGCTGGTCTTCGTTACTACTGGATTGTTTATGCTGATTTCTGATACTGCTGGGTGAGCATTATTAACCGTTTCTATTGGTTTTCTGTTTCTGCTGGTATTTAGCAGCAGTACCCGTATTAGTTTGTTTAATAATTTTAGAGCCGTATCTGTTCGTTTGAGTTTCTATTCACATGGAGCTTTTGTTTTGACGTATGCTTAAGGAATTCTTTTCTTTTCAATCGAGGGTTTGGAGAGTAATTTGAGTTTGATTGTTTGTTGGTTGTCTGAGATGGACGATTGCTTTGTTTGGTATATTGTGGAGGTCGTTCGGTTGGCAACTATATTGTTAATATTGCATCAGTATTGCTACTGTGTATTGCGTTGATAGTCATTGTTGCTGCTGCTATTTTGCTCAGTTACGTCTCAATTATTAATTTGGAAAGAACATAATAATGGGGAAGATGAGGTTGAAGAACTCTAATTCTTCATCCTTTATTGCCGGCAGAAGTAAGTTATTGCCGTAAGTTTTGTTTGATTCTTATTTATTGCTTTTGGAGTATTTGGTTTGTTAGTACATAGGCTGGGATTTGCCATAGCCTTCCTTTGTTCTTGGTAATTTGTTCGTTGGTATTGGTAATTCGTTTGTTTGGTTTGGTTTCGTATTCGTTTGGTTTCAATTCGTTTGGTTTGGTATTCGTTTGGTTTGATATTCGTTAGGTTTGCTTCGTTTGGTTCCTTTGGTTTGATTCGTTTGGTTTGGTTTGGTTTGCTTCGTTTAGTTCCATTGGTTTAATTTCGTCTGGTTTGTTTCGCTAGGTTACCTATGGTTCGATTCGTTTGGTTTGGCTTGATTTGTTTTGTTTGGTATGTTTGTTTCATTTGGTTTCGATTCGTTTGGTTTGATCTGCCTTCTTTGATTGTTGATTTCGTTTTGGTTTTGGTTTTGATAATTGGTATAGGCTTTGGAAGTTTGGCGAATTGGTTGCCATAAATTGGCTTGGAGATTTCTGTTTCGGACAACATAATTGGTTTGACAAACTCTTAATGCGTTTTGCTGTTGCATTATGAGTTTGAGGGGGGATGTTAGCATAATAGATTTATTGGGCTCTTTTAGTTTGGGCAATGTGTTTAGCTCATTAGTTAGTTTACCCTAATTAGGTTTTCTCTATATATTGTTTGCTTTCCCTTTATTGTAAGACAACATTTTTGTAACTTGACTTTTGCTATTTTGCTATGAAACCCTAGCCTCATTTGTAAGTTCACACAATTAACATAACACCTAATCCAAAATAAAGGAAGACAATGAGTTAAAGTAGCTAAATTGGTCATCAAAATAACCTAAATAGTAGAACTTATAAGGTTAGAACTTAATATAAACGTTTTGCCCAACTTTCTACCAATTTAACCATTTAATTTTTTAGGTTTTCTTGCCAACCTTCTACTGCTTTTATAAACAATTTGCATGTGGGTTTGACCCTGCCAGTTTGGATCATTTATACAAATTTATGAATAAAACCCTTTAGCCATTTCAGCCCGTTTAAGATAAACAAATCCCAACTCGGCCTACTTCAACAACACGAAATATATTGCATAGATTCATTTATAACATCAAAGACACATTTCTGCCCCATGCCGGAAGGTCGACTATGCTGGTCACATGATGACAGGGACCCGTGGAACGAAACGACATTATTTTAAATTTTTTTATTAATGACCAATCTTTTAGTTGGCAGAACAATGAGGTTGTTGCAACACCGTCCCATCTGAGAATGACAACACACAGATAATCCACAACCAGATTTATATATTTTATTGAAAATATATTCATTAATATTAGCTTCTTTATTTGGACAAACTGATTTCACTTCAAATAAAATTGGTATAGGGGAACAAATCGAATGGGTTGAAAGTAAGTCTCTTCTAGTTGGCTATATCTACCCATTAATGAATAAATTGCTATCAACTTTAACCTGTGGTTAACAAATTTGGGAGATCATATACATATCTATCTATTTGGTTATTTAATTAATGATTTGATATTAACCACTGGTTTCTGCCAAAAAGAATGAACCAACCTGTTAATTAGTTAATTGTTTGTAGAATCTAATTTGTGTTGTTTCCAGGTTACAAATTTAACATCGGAAGAGAGGAAAAAAGGAAAGGAATAGGGATTCTTTTCCATAGCCTTAACCCCTTAAATTTAGAGCATAAATTGGATGGCATCGGCACAAATTTCTATCTTTTTATTCTCATTCAAAAATAAAACACCGATTGTCCTGTAAAAATCAAACACTCTTTCCGGTGTAGTATAAAACAATCTTTTGCATACAGTACGATAAATCCCGCGGCAACGCGCGGGTACCACCAACTAGTTTAATATATAACATTTACGTTTACATGAATAGTGCCTCATACGTCTACATTTTTTACACGTCTACATTTTTTTCCTCCTTGGCCGCTTTTTCTGACTTTTTTCCGATCTTCTTTCTAATATCCTTTTTACTCTTTTTTTATTATACTTATTTTCACCTCCTTTTCACAAACTAACAATTGTTTCTCCCTCTTTCCTATATTTTCATCAAAGTTTCAAAGAAGTCCATGTACTTTTGAATATTATCACTTTTATTTTGAAGTTTAAATATTGCTTATATTTTTCTCTTTTATGGTAACCAATCATCCGACTTAATTTGCGAGCCGGCTAATCCAACGAAGATCACACGTTTTACGAGTAGCCCGTTGTCAGCACGGATGAACCTCCGTTGCCTTAAGGGTTTTCTTTTTCTTATAGGAAATAGTTTGAAACCTATGACTTTAAACTCATATATTTTTCTCTTAGTAGAGTATAAAATAATGTTTTAAGTTTTTATTTATTTATTTATTATTTTTTTTAACAGCAGTGAAAATTATATTAAAAGCTCTAGCGAGAAGCTAGAGAAAAGGAGGATACAAAATTAAATGAGGTTAGAGTTACAAGACCAATCTAACCAATTTATATTTAACATTTTCCCCCTATTTGAGACCCAAAGAAAAGAAAGAAATTTGACATCATCTCCAGGAGTGTCTTGTCTAGGCTTTTTAGCTTGGAAAATTGTATCGTTTCTGAATTTCCACAACGTCCAAAAGTTAGAAAGAATAACGACATGAAAAAGCTTTTTGCCTTTATCCCAAAAATTCAAAGACCCCACAAGATTTGTGCGCCTGATATGCAACCGGGTAAAGGAGATTTGATTTTCCACCAATGAAAAATGGACATCCAAAGATCTCGAGGCACTTTACATCGAAGAAAAAAGTGAATGTCATCTTCGATGTCTTCATCACACGATGGGCACCTAACGGACCCTATATCAATTCCTTTTTTACCGAGATTTATTCTAGTTGGAAGGCGATTCTTTGCAATCCTCCACGTTAAAATGTTAACTTTTCCCGGAACTAGATTATTCCAAAAGAAACCATCCTCAACTCTCGAGATATTGTTGCCAGCGAAAAGGAATTGTCTCATCCCGTTAACCGTGAAGTCCGATGTTGGACCAAACATGCACATCCATGTATCCGTATCATTTGAGAATGGGGGCATTTGACAAAATAACTCATTTACTAAGACCAAATTATCAATCTCTGTATTCGTTCTAGGCTGCTTGCGCCAATACCAAGCTGGCCGCATTGCATCCAAGGCTGGCCAATCAGAGTCCAGCAAAGAAGGGCCACGGGCTTCAACATGCTGTTGCAAAGTATTTAAATTTGCAAAAAGAGCTGGACGTTGGGAATGGATATGCAAACTAGGGCCCAAATTAGAATTGACATGATTATGGGACCTATTCCCATTTAAGCTACTGATATTATAAACATCTTCATTTTCATCGGGAATTACATTAGAACTAGATCCAACATCAGTGACAAATCTTTAACAGTGCAAAAAGGATTCGAGTCTAGGGCAAAAAGTCAATTAAATTAATCTTTAAGAGTTGATCCGCCAATCCAATTATCAAGCCAAAATTTGGTATCCGAACCATTTCCAATTCGCCTTTTAAACATGTTTGTAAGATCGATGTTACTATCGGGCAGATCGTTTTGTAAATCCATAATTTGGTTCCAAGGCCCGGCGCCAAGAGATGGAATTTTTTCTCCTCCAATTCCATGAATGGACTTAATTACTTGACACCAAAGAGCCGTTGGTTCATTACGGAATCGCCACCACCATTTTGTCAAAAGGGATTGGTTTGCATGTCTTAGACTACCAATTCCAAGACCTCCGCATTTAATTGGAGCAATCACCTTATCCCGAGCATCCCAAGGAATTTTTTGTCCCTCTAAATTTCCGCCCCAAAAGAAGTTTCTTCTAAGCCCTTCAAGAGTCTTTGAAAAGCACAATAACACTGAATCAATCCATTTGATGGTGTTGGATGATGATTTTGGCTAGAAAAGTGAAGAATGAGATTAGGGCTTTTAGAGAGAGAAAGGAGAGAGAAGGATAGAGTGAATTTTCCAGAAAATGATATTTGATTAATGAGAAAAGTTTCAGTTAGTGATTACACAAGGTCCTCATATACCTATCACTAATTGTCTAGATTAATCCTAATTGCATAACCAAACTAATATGCAATGTTACATAACAACCCCCTTGACTATTGATTACAACTAAATATGACCCAACAATCTCCCCCTTTGTAACAATAGTCTGGGATGCGTATCTTCGAAGTCTTCATCTTGAGCAAAAGTTGAACCTTGTAGATGTTTCGTTGAATAATGATGTATCAGGATCAGCTTGAGCTTTGTTAACATGTGAAAACGGATACTTCTTGTAGCTTTTCAACCACAAGAAGTATTTTGAAGATTTTACTTTGAAGATACATATAGGCCGACTTAAAATAAGACCCATATTAATAGAGATATTAGCAGCGGAAGTCTTTTCTTGACGTTTGTGGCTTTATGTCGATCTATGGTTCTTGATAATTGTTGTTGAGGTAACATGTTGATAACGGTTACGCTCCCCCTCAAACAACAATTATTTCTTCACTGGTGTTGGATTAAACAATCATTAGCCTTTTTGTGCTTGATGCACTCCATCCCAGTCTTTCGTCTTCAGTTGCTTCTATTGGCCCATTGCTCTCCTTCTCACGTAAGAAGTAAGTTCAAGATCTCATTGCAAATCCTTGATCTGATCAAATGTTGATAGAGGATTGTGTAACCTTGTGAAAAGATGGGCAAGCTACAATGTTCATGTATTCTCAGATGTACTTCAAGATGGTGAATTACGTTTGATCATTTCAATTCTTTTTCAAAGGCTGTAATTAACATCTCCAGATTTCGCTTTTCAATGATAACATCTGAGTGTCAGTAGAAGCAATTATAATTTCCGTTACAAAACATTAAAGTTTCAAACACTCAAAGGGACATTTTTCGTTGAATTAGTTGGTGTAAGAAAGTTCTAAAAAAATGTCTCATTTAAGGTTAAAAGTTTTGGTAATGGAATGTCAATTTTGAAGGATTTGTCTGGGATTTTGGCTATTGGAGATTTTGTTTTGGATTTTGTGATAGAGGTTTTGTGAGGACAAGGTAATAATGTTTTGAGTTTTGTAAATAATGATTTGAACGGTTAAGGTTTGGATAGATGTGGTTGAGATTTTGAGAGAGATTTCAGTATTCTTCTTGACTTGATGTTCTGTTTAATATATTAATTCTCACTTGATTTTGCATTTGATCTGAGTACATGAGTTATGAATTTTCTTCTTTGATGGGATGTTTGTGGTTCTTTTTGATGTTGTTCAGTTATAAATCCGATATTTGAACTATTTATTGCTCTTTTTCTCCCCCTCATGAGGATCATGACCAGGGTCCTCATGATAAAGCTGAATAGTTACGATGTGGAAACGGAAAGAGGAAATTGTGTGTCGTTGTAAATCGAGAGCCAAGACAGGATAGTTTCAGAATCGAGAACCGGAAACATATAGTACTCATGAAAGAACCAGTTACAAATTGATTTTATCCAAGAATGTTGGTGAAAAATATTTGAAAAATGAAGAATAGCAGTGTCAATAATCACGTGAAGTCATAAACAGATGCAATCTTTACTGAAGAACTTCAGTAAAGAGATCGTTTACGGATATGACGAACACGATGGTTAAAGTCATTGTTAATCAAATATTTGAAATTTAAAAGAGATCAATTTGTTGTGTTATATCAAAGATCAGTGAAGTATACCACTTACAAAGATGCAATCTTCTCTGAACGTGTGCAGAGAAGAGATCGACGGATATACAAAGATCAAGGATCTAACAGTGCATTAAAAACGATTTTGTGTGTGTGAGAATATGAGTATGTCAGAATTGAATCTGAACATTTTGGAGAAAATGAAAAAAATGATTTCTCCATTGATCGTTTAAGAATGAAAATCGTTTGAAAAATGGTAAGAACACTCAATCCAAGAAGGTGTTAAAAACAGATGCAATCTTTACTGATGGAAATCAGTAAAGAGATCGACGAATTTAACAGCCAATTGTGTTGAATGTTGCAGACAAGTATTTTTGAAAAATTGAAAATTTATGTGCAAAATCAGAGTTTTGAAAAATTTGTGCCACAACGCAAGAGACGAAAATTTGTCATAAACAGATGCAATCAGTACTAATCGAGATTAGTAAAGAGATCGTTTACGAATATGACAAAAATTTGTATCATACGTTGTGAACACATCATTGTGAGCACAAAGTGAGTTAAAAATTTTGGAATGTTGAGCATCATTGATTAATAAAAAGTTGATATGAATGTGATGTCAACTACTCAATATGAGTAAAAAAAATATTTGTAATTGAGAATCGATTTGAAAAATGATAATCGAATTTGAAAGGAGAAAAATTTGATTTACAATTGAAGAATTTCGACAATGAAGCAACACAAAGGTATCAATGAGAAATAAGAGAATTTGCAATAAACAGATGCAATCAGTACCAACATAGACTGGTAAAGAGATCGTTTACGAATATTGCAAAAGCTAATACGCAACATTGATAAAATTGTGAGATTGTAAATTTGTAAGAGGTTGAAAAAAAACTGTTTTGAGAAAAAAAAATTATTATCAATATATAATAAGAAAATTTGTAATAAACAGATGCAATCAGTACCAATTGAGATTGGTAATGAGATCATTTACGAATATTACAAAAATTGATACCCCATATTGATAATTATATAAAAAAAAAAATTGAAAGGAGCATTGAAACAGTATTTAGCGATTATAAAGGATGCTCCCCCTCGACAGTTGAATTTAAAAGAATCATAAAGCAGTTACGCTCCCCCTTGACATAAGAATGGTTATTTTCTCCCCCTTGATAAGTGAATATAAAAATTCTCCCCCTCAACCAATTAATGCATTTAAGTGTGTAAGAGTCATTCTGTTGTGGCGTGAGTTATACACTGATGTGTGTATAAGTCATTCTGGTGAAATGCGAGTTATACACTGAAATGTGTATAAGTCATCCTCCAAACTCCAAACACCTTTTTGGTAATTCTACATAAAACAATTAAAACATGTTTGGTACCCAATTATGTATGGGTCCTATACGATTAGTGACAGATGTTTTATGTAAAATTGTTTTAAGATCAATTTAGAGCTTTGGAGAACTGCAAGGAGGCAGTTCAGAGGTTGTGGATTTAACTACCCATTTTAAAGATTTTTCAGAGGATTGGATAATCCAATGAGATTTTTCATTTTTGATCCATGTGTATTTCACAAACGTTGAAGATTTGGTCGTTGTTTTGTTCTCGCTGTTTGAGGAACCTGAAGACTTTGGCTTAGGTGCGGAAGATCCTCGAGAAACTTTGCGACGAGAAGACGAGTGTTTATCAGAGATTGGTGGGGTTTTGGAAGAACTCTTCGCCTTTTTGGAAGCATGTGAAGATGAACCTTTTTTATTTGGTTTGTGTGGATGAGAGACAGATTTCTTGCATGGTTGTGGAAAACATGTTTTGCATGATTTTATAATTTTACCAGATTTATGGAAAACATTGATTTTTAAACCACATGGAGCATTTAGCTTAACAAAAAATCGATCATCATTCTGAGAAATTTGTTTATTTATAGATTTATCTCTTAATATCTTTTTACCAAGTTTTTCAGATTTGACACACACATTACCAAAATCAGGTGAGTAATTTACAGGACGATAAACAGAAGCATCATACACTGTACCAAACGCAGTTGCCGGAGATGTAAAATTTTTGGAGTTGTTACAATTAATTTTAACAGTAGACGAAGAAACTGAAGAGGTATATGGTCTAGACTTCTCAAGCGTACTGGACTTAGACGAACTCGGCTTCTTAGACTGCACATCTCCTTTGACTCCATTGGGCTTGGGCTCCTTGCTCTGAGGCTCTAAGTTTCTAAATGAGACGTTTAAGGCTGGTGAATTAGAGGTTCTTCTCAAAGTAATTGGTACTGGATTAACAGGTGCCGGTCCTATTAATGAAGATTTAGAATTTTGAAAAACATTTTCGTTAGTTTTATGTTTTAATTCTGAAATCGTGTCCTCTAATTTATGTATCTTTGTTTGAAGTTTTTCTTTTTCTTTATCAAAGGCTTTATGAGTTTCATCAATTTCAGATTCAAGTTGGACTATTTTCTTTTCTAAAATTAACGTTGGAACATAAAGCTTGGGTTCGATGGTTTGTTTTAAAACTTCATTATCTGAGATGGAAAATTCTTCTGGAGTGACAATCGGGAAGTACTCATTGTTTTCAAATTTTGCTTTCTTCTTTTCGTACGTTGAGTTTAAGGCATCATAATTGAAGCTAATTTGAGCATATTCTTCCTTTTCCCGGTTGAACTTTTCAACTTCTGCTTCTTCATCTGGCATATGAAGGAAGCTTTGCCAGATTCCCAAGTTCATGTAATCGTAGTTATATAACGTTGGAAGAACATCTGCAGCTTTTTCCAGAGGACGGATGTTTTCTGCTCCAAGACCCACTTTTGACTTGAAAGATCTGAACTCTTTAGGCTGGTTTAATTTTATCGTTTGTTCAGTATGACCAGCTTTCACAATCGTCTGCTCCAGTTTTGAGATGTGTTCTTCAGCATTTTCTTTTCTGACAGTAAGACTGTGTATAGTTGCTGATTGTTCAACGATTTCCTTTTTAAAATCGTTTGTTATGTTTTTGATTTGTTCATTCAATTTTTGAATTTCGATGTCAGCCGTCTTCAACTGTTCTTGGTAGTCTTCTATCTTGATGTCTGCGGACTTCATCCATGTTTGCTGTCGGCTTAGTTGATTCGCCAAGTCGTTTATCAGCTGCTTGGAGTCGTCTTTGTCACTTGACACCGTCTTCATAGTTTTTAGGTTCGAAATTTCAATATTTTTTGTATTAATAATGTGATTTAGACGATTGACCTCACTGGCGTGAGCAGCATGAAACGATGACAACTGTTGTTGTAACTCTTGTGTTTTTTGATTTGAAAGGTTATTTTGATTGACTTGAGGAACAAGAGTTTCAAGTTGACAACGAAAGGTTAAATTTTCTGCCTTTAATTTTGAGATTTGTGCATTTGATTCATTAGTTGTGTTTACTTGTTTTTGTAAACTTTCTTGTAATTCAGAAATTTGAAATTTATAAGCTGATTTTGACGTAGACAACTGATTTTGTAATTCCTTGTTTACTTGAGTTATTTGAAGAGAACATTGACTTAACTCACTCAAATCATTTAAAAGTTGTTCCTTTTCGGATTCTAAACAGGTAATTTGTTTTGTCAATTGTGATTTCTCATCAATTTTAGTAAAAAGTTTTTCATTAAACAAGGAATTCTTTGATTCATCAGTGTCTGAATCAGATAATAAAGAATCAAAGGAAAAAGAGAGTACCTCATTTTCATCATTTTTTGAAATGCCCAACACAGCTGTAACCTCATTTGGTATTGCCATGACTGCCAGGTTGGCAATGCACTGTTTCTCCTCCTGGGCATTCGACCCGGCAGCCAATGTTTCTTTGGAAGTCATGTTAAGAACACTTCACGGGAATTTTGATTGAAACGGGGTAAAGAAAATTTAGAGAATGAGAAGGTTCTGGAATAGAATATGTGATTTAGACCGTGAATTTGTCTTCAAAAATTTAAAATTACCGAAATCTTAAACTGGTTATTCCAGATGATAAAGTACACTTTAAATGTGCCTAAGATTTTCGAATTAGGGAAAAACGACGATCGGTTTAGAAACTGGGGCTAAACGAAGTTTGGAAATTGACCGAAAAATCACAAAAACGCAAATTAAGCGATCGAAACAAGCGTTTTTGGGCCGGCAAGTTGGGTAAACCGCCTACGGCTGTTTATCACGTCGTAGCCTTCGTCTTTAGCTTCGATTTGGTTACTCGTGGGCTCAAAACGGACACCCGAGCTGAAAGTTATGACCGTTACAGTACAGCCCCTTTTGTCACGCGAGTGTAGAAAGAGTTCGGGCCGAAGTTGTGTAGAAGTTCGGGCCGAAGTTGTGTAGAAGTTCGGGCCGAAGTTGTGTAGAAGTTCGGGTCGAAGTTGTGTAGAAGTTCGGGCCGAAGTTGTGTAGAAGTTCGGGCCGAAGTTCGGGGTGAAGTTCGGGCCGAACTTGGGGTTGAAGTTCGGGCCGAAGTTTGGGTTGAAGTTCGGGCCGAACTTGGGGTTGAAGTTCGGGCCGAACTTTGGGTTGAAGTTCGGGCCGAACTTGTTACTGTTCTCGGGCCGAAGTCTTTCTTGGCAGAACAGTGACGAACAGAACAGAAAAACCCACTAATTTGATCCTAAAATGGTCGTTTCTTAGCCAAAATCTTCGATTCTTTTTGCAAAATGACCCAAATACTATTTCCTTCAATCCATTACTACTATATTACTCAAAAACAACCTAGATCTATTCGAAAATTTGAATTTAGAGGGTTTTTGAAGCTTTAATGGTTTTTCCAAAAACCCTCAATTCTTCATCAGTATGGATTAGATTCGATCCTAGCTTGATTCTAAGCTTAATATAACAATAAAAGGAAGCTATTCAATCCATAATAACAAGAAATAGTACCTTAAATCTGATTTTTGATCTTAAACCCCTTTTTCTTCAAAAACCTTCAAAAACCCACTGATTCTTCTGATTTTAACACCAATTGATGGATTTGGATCGTTTTCAAGATGAAATTATGCTCTGATACCAATTGAAAATAACAATAACACTGATTCAATCCATTTAGTGAGGTTTGATGATGATTTTGGTGATAAAAGTGAAGAAGGAGATTAGGGTTTTAGAGAGAGAAAGTAGAGAGAAGTTAGAGAGAACAATTTGCTGGAAATGTGAAATGTTAATTGTGCAAAAGTTTAAGAATTGAGCCTTACACTTTGGTATTTATACCATGGCTCAATTCTTGGTTAGTTAGGACCATTTTGGTAATAAAACCTAACATCTATACATTGTTACACTATTACCCCCTAGACTAACTATTACAACATATCTAGTACCTAACAACTCCCAACTGCAAATATGTACTTCTTTGAAAGATCAAGCAAAAACTGTGAGCTTTATTTATATGAAAAAGAATATCCACACTCTGAAAAGGTTATGTATCAGATATTCACAAACTCCATGATGAGACCATATGATGCTGTAATGTTCCAGAATAAATTGAACTATTTTACAAAGAAAAACAGCAAATACATCATTGAACAAAGAAAGCAACAGAATCAAAGAACCCTAGAGAAGAGAAAGAGGGAAGAAGAAGAACAAAAGAAACTTGAGTAATTCAAAAGGAATTGTTAGATCGTAATCAACTGAGATTGAGCTAATCCATTGATAATCAAGAGAGAAATTGAAGAATTTCTTAAGTGTGTGTAGATGGTGTGAGTGTGTGTAAACGAGAGAGAACAGATACTTTCAGAATTGTATTTCAATAAAGAGTGGGAAAGCTTACATTGTAAGTCAAAGTTACATGTATTTATACCATCTACCACTTAACAAGGAACTTGTTAACTAACGGACTTAAAGGTCAAAACCATTACAATATTAGTCCTAATATTACATTTTTGGTCCTAACAATCTCCCCCTTTTTGATCTTTAAGACGTCATCCCAGTCTTCAAACTCCAAATTCTTCTAATAGTCTGTTTTTGGCGACAAAATGTTTTTCTGAACTTCAAGAATAACATTTCAAAAATCTGGAAGTTTAACATACTCAAAGTTTATATGTTTTTCGCTGATACTTTTTGAGTGAAGAAATCCTATAACTGATCTACTAAAGATTTGTAAATTTTGGGAAAGGGAATATCAGTTAAGTAAGGATTTGACTGGGTTTTCAGATACTGGAGAGGTTGTTTTTGGAAGTTTGTGGTAGAGGATGAGGATATAATGTTTTTGAATGATTTGACAGTTAAAGTTTTGAATTTGTGTGTTTGAGTTGGTAAGAATGATCTGAAAGTTAAAGGTTTTGAATGTGTGTGTATGTATGTTTTGTATGTATGAAAGAATGATATGTACTTTTAGGATTTGTGTGTTTGGTTGTTATGAAATTTTGAAAAGAATGATTTAAACGGTTAAGCTTTTGAATGTATGTGATCGTTACGGAATTTGAAAAGAAAAATTTAAACGCTTAAGATTCTGATGGAAATGGGTGTGGACTTGTGGTTTGGATAGAAAGATTTATTCGATTAAATTTTGAAATGGATAACAATGTGAATTTGTGGTTTGGATAAGAATGTGAAATGAATAGGATGACTTGACGGTTTAAGATTTGTAATGGAAATGTTGAGAATTTGTGAGAAATTTCTGAAGATGAGTCGGTTTCTTTTTCTTCACAAATTATTTCATGTAAATCGACTAAAATGTAGACCCATGGATAGAGTTGTTTTGTAGCGGAAGTCTTTTGTTGAAGTTGTGGCTTTGTCGATTTGTGAGTATTGATAATTGTTGTTAGGGATAAAATGTTGATGAAGTTTACGCTCCCCCTCGAACAAACAATTATGTCTTAATGAATCTTCTTCGGTTTCTCGTTTACTCCCCCTTAATCCGTGCATATGTCTTTTTGATGTGGAGTGAACTGGGCTAATATATCTTCGTAAATCTTGAAAGCATTTTCTTCATAAACTGAACTTCTTAGTAAATTTTCTCCCCCTCATGATGATTAAGATTTATCGGAATCATCATGAAAAATGTGAAGTTCGTCGAGGTGAAATGAAGAAAATCTTCGAAGCCCATGGATACAAATGTGATGAAGAATGATTTATGCATCTTTTGAATGAAGCAAGATACATCACTTTGTATAATCGAAAACCGAATCAAAGTTGATGATATAGATATCCGATCAAATCATTTGGCATTTAATCTCAATGATCGAACTAAGTCGGGAAAACCGGGATCACATAGATTACCCGTTGACACAACAGTTACACAAACTGTGTGACCTACGTTCAGTGTTGGAATATATGTTAGCACTGGTAGGATTTCCATTCAATCATCGTGGAATACCAAGAACGTTGGTATCACTATGAATGTTCCGGCTTTATCACAAAGATAAGCTTGGTATTATGCCTTGTGTCCTAAAAGTGTATTGCGGTTCTAGACTCAATTAGTGGACAAACGAAGGCGAGGACTGGAGAGACTTGTCCTCTGTTTCAATATCAACAATCTCCAAGTGAGATGTCGATAGCATATGAGATAATCTCCGTGGAAATGAAACAAGTACTTTTTAAGAAATACTTGAGTGGCTGGGGGGGTTGTGCATTGCATCACTGGGTTCCATGATGTCTTTTTCAATATCAGAGAGCAACACATGTAATCTGATAGAGACGTGGCTACCCGGCTTTTTATCAGTTTGGTAAGAGTTTTTCGTTTTCTTTAACCCTGTCACACCCTCCTCACTCAAGCTTACTTATTCATTTTTCGACTACTCCCTCATTTCATTTTACCATGTATAGCTGAATTGCACCCCATACTACATTCCCCCTCTCAAATTTTATCTCAGCGCACCCCAATCAAGATCCCGTGATACTTGATTCTGCTCACCTAGACCTATGTACCCTTACATATTGTCCTATATTGTAGGTGGCTCCTGGGGAAGATCATACCGGTTATAGCAGATCATAGGAGTAATTTGAGAGTGAACTATAACGCTCATGTGCAAATTATCAGCATTTATGATGTTACTATGTAAGAATAACATGGATTTTTCATCGGAAAATGTGTTTCCGGCATAAGTTGTTGCCTTTATGATTTTAAAATTTAGGCACAGCAACTTGAACAATGTAGGAAATACCGGACTCACATAGAGTATCCGTTAACACACGGTATGAATCGATAGTCGTTTGCACAACCATTGATTCAAATGTGTGACCTGCGTTTAGAGTTGGCGTGATTTTAGCTCTAGCAGGATTTCCACTCAATCCTCGTGAAACACCAGATTGTGATGCCACTATGAGTGTTCCGATGAATACACGGAGATTCATATTCAATAGTGTATGTGTCCTAAATTGGAAATATTTGTCGATGAGATCTAGACACATTGTGCATTCAATTGAAGACGTAACCCGGGGCAGAAGGTTAATTATTTCAATACCAACATACTCCGAATGAGCAGTCGATAGATTATGTGCTACGTCCCCTGATGAATTGAAACAAATTCCTGTTGAGAGGAATCTGAGTGGTTGGTGGTGGAGTGCAAATGCTTGACTGGGCCAGTTAAGTCTGGTGAATCATTCAACACATGAATGAACACAAAGTTTGTGAGGTTGCCCGGTTTATTGTCGGTTTGGAAGCACTCAAAGGTGTGTTTTCTTAAAATTATCATGTTTTCACATCACCTTGCACTCACCTAAATCTATACCCTAAGACATATACCCTCACATTTACCAATTTTGGCTAAAAAGTATTTCCCTGGGAAGGTTAGGCCGGTTCTGGCAAACCATAGGAAGGTATTGTCGTTTGATAAAAAAATTGTTCAATTAAAAAAAATCAAACGGGTATAAAAGTATTGATAGTTTCTCCCCCTGGAAATACTAATTCTCCCCCTTGAATTAATATTTCTCCCCCCCCCCCCCCCCCCCGACAAAATAATGAAAAATTTACAGTTTTTAGAGAGGTGGGAAGTAGTTTTTACTTTTATGTGTAAAACTGGTTAAGAGCGGGTTTCAAACAAATGTATTTGAAAGCCATTGCTTTGAAGTTTGAGTCATATACTGATGTGTATAGAAGTCATTAAATTGAAGAGCGAGTTATACACCGTTTTGTGTATAAGTCATTTAGTTGAAGCGCGAGTTATACACCGAATTATGTATAAGTCATTTATGGAGAAAGATTAAAACAGTTTAAGCTTTTAGATTTAGCATACCAAGTTTAGACACAAGAAAGTTAAAACGTTTTTCGTCTAATGCCTTGGTAAACAAATCAGCTAATTGATAATCTGTAGAAACAAAGTACAATTCCACATTACCATGTTCAACATGATCTTTTATAAAATGATATCGAAGATCGATATGTTTAGTTTTTGAATGTTGAACAGGATTGCATGAAATTGCAATTGCACTTCGAGAATCACAATATAAAGGAATACGACTGTATAAAAAGCCGTAATCTTTCAATTGTGATTGCATCCAAATTACCTGGGATAAGCAGCTTGCAGCAGCAACATATTCTGCCTCTGCAGTTGAAAGAGACACACAATTTTGTTTCCGTGAAGACCAGCTCACCAGTTTATCTCCCAGAAATTGAACACTCCCAGACGTACTCTTTCGATCCAACATGCATCCAGCATGGTCAGCATCAGAAAAGGCAGTTAAATCAAAGGAAGTTTCTTTAGGATACCAGAGACCAAGATCTCGAGTGCCCTTTAGATACCGAAATATTCGTTTAACCGCTTGAAGATGAGATTCTTTGGGTGCTGCCTGATACCGAGCACAGATGCATGTAGAGAACATAATGTCTGGTCGACTCGAAGTCAGATATAGTAAAGATCCGATCATCCCCCGATAGTGGGTAACATCAACAAGTTTGCCATCCGGGTCAGCATGTAATTTCGAACCAGGCGACATCGGCGTCGATATTGGTTTACAATCATCCATAAGATATTTCTTCAATAAATCAGTGATATATTTGGATTGATTGATGAAAATTCCGGTTGGTAATTGACGAACTTGAAGACCCAGAAAGAAATTCATCTCACCCATCATGCTCATCTCAAATCTTTTGACCATAAGAGCAGAGAACTTCTTGCAATATTTGGGATTTGTTGAACCAAAAATTATATCGTCGACATAAATTTGAATAAGAACAATGTCTTCCCCTTGACGTTTGATGAAGAGAGTTGTGTCGACTTTTCCTTTAGAAAAACCAGACTCAACTAAGAATGTTGATAATACATCATACCACGCCCGGGGAGCTTGTTTTAAACCGTACAAAGCCTTGTCGAGAATATAAACATGATTAGGCAAGTGTGGATCTACAAAGCCGTCGGGTTGATGAACGTACACTTCTTCTTTGAGAATGCCATTTAAAAATGCAGTTTTTACATCCATCTGATAGATAGTAAAATTCTTATGTGCTGCATATGCTAAGAATATTCGAATGGCTTCTATACGGGCTACAGGAGCAAAAGTTTCTTCAAAATCAATGCCTTCCTGCTGAGCATACCCTTTTGCAACTAGACGTGCTTTGTTCCGAATTACAATTCCATTTTCATCCTTTTTATTTTTGAAAATCCACTTTGTACCAATAACAGATTTGCCAGGAGGTTTTGGAACAAGACGCCAGACTTTTAATCTTTCAAACTGATTTATTTCTTCTTGCATAGCAATAATCCAGTCTGGGTCTGAGAGAGCTTCACTGACCTTCTTTGGTTCATTTGAGCTTAAAAATGCAGTATACTGACATTCATCAGCAGTAGCTCGTCGGGTTTGAACAGAAGATTCAGGGTCACCGATTATCTGATGTAAAGGGTGCTCTCTTGTCCATTTAAGAGAATGAGGAAGTGGAATTTGACCTGGGTTAATATTTGAGGTATCAGTGAATTCAGGATGAGGAATTATCGCAGTTTGAGTAGGTGATGGAGACGGTGGAGGAACAACCCGTTGAACGTTAAATTTAGAAAAATCTATCACCAAATGTGGAGGTTGAGCTGGAACTATAGATAAATCGAAAGAAGTAGCAGCTTGACCAGAAGGTGATGATTGATTATTCGTGGGTTGAGAATTTTCCGGAGATGCTTGATGTATTACAGGTGAAGAATTTTCCGGAGATGATGAAGCCTCAGTTTGTGAAACAGTAGGTGATTGAGAAGAATCATTATGTGGAGTAGCAGAAGTTGGAGAAGGAGAATCCGTAGAACTTGAAGTATGAATATCAGGAACAGAAATAGATTGAACTTCAGCTACCGTTGGAAATGGAACGCCAGCTTCATCCAGTAAAATATGTCGAATATTATGATAATCATCATAAAAATGACGAAATAAAATATCCAAGTCATTCTCAGATGTTGAAGGCGTTGACGATGGTGAAGGAGTTTCAGCATTTGAAGTAACTGAATTGATAGGAAATGTCTCATCAAAATTAACGTTAACACTTTCTCTGATCGTTCGTTTTGATCGATTATAAATTCGATAAGAAGCAGATTCCCTTGAATATCCCACAAAGATTCCTTCATCAGCTTTTTCATCAAATTTATTCAACTTATCTTTATCATTCAGAATGAAACACCGACTCCCAAAAATATGTAAAAATTTAATATTTGGAATGCGGTTATTGATCAGTTCATAGGGAGTTTTGTTGTATGCTTTGTTGATGATTGAACGATTTTGAGTGAAACATGCTGTACTAATAGCTTCTGCCCAAAGAGATAATGGGAGTTTTGAATATGAAAGCATGGTACGAGCAGCTTCAACAAGAGTTCGATTTCTTCGTTCAACAACCCCATTTTGTTGAGGTGTTCTGGCAGCGGAAAATTGGTGAGTAATACCAACTGATTCAAGAAAAGAATCTAAAACTTGATTTTTAAATTCAGTTCCATTATCAGTGCGGATGGTACGTACTTTTAAATCTAGATTGGTTTGAGTTTTCTTGATGAAGGATATGATGATATTAGTTGCTTCATCTTTTGTACGGAGGAAATGAACCCATGTGTATCGAGAATAATCATCAACAATAACCAACACATACCGTTTTCCTGCTAAAGATTGAACGCTCATAGGTCCACATAAGTCCATGTGAAGTAATTCAAGCGGTTTTGAAGTACTTTGAACTGGTTTAGACTTATGAGGTTTCTTTGTCATTTTTCCCATCTCGCACGAAAAACACAGATGATCTTTTTCAAATTTAAGATCTGGAAGACCAGATACATGTCCACCTTTCACCAACTTATTGATGTTTTTGAAGTTAAGATGAGAGAGGCGACGGTGCCATAACCAAGATTCATCTGATGAAGCTGTTGACATTAAGCAAACTTCTTCAAGTGGAACTACATCGTTTAGATTGATAGTAAACAGATTTGACTCTCGAGTTCCAGTAAGAAGTTCCTCTCCATCATATGTACGAACAGCACATTTCTTTGTACGAAAATTAACTTCTAATGTTTTATCGCAAAATTGACCGATACTAAACAGATTATGAGCGAGATCTTCAACATAGGTTACATTTCGAATGATTAGGTTGTGTCGGATAATATCTCCAATTCCCATAATAGCAGCTAAATGGTCATTACCAAATCTAACGGTACCCAAATATTTGTCTCTAAAATTTGTTAACAAATTCTTGTTTCCGGTCATATGTCTTGAACAACCAGAATCAAGATACCATAAATTCTACATAAAACAATTAACAAAAAGGTACCCAATCAGATATGGGTCCTATACGATTAGTAATGCATGTTTTATGAATAATTAGTGAATATGATTTGAATTTAGAGAGTTGGAGAACTGCAAGGAGGCAGTTCTGGATTTGTTACTTTGATAGACCATTTGAAGGATTTCTCAGGTGAGGATAAAATCCATTTTGAATTTTCATTTTGGATCCATGTATATTTAACAAATTTGGAATTCTTTTTAGATGAAGTCGAAAAACTGGAGTTTGATGATGTAGTTGGAGTCACAGTTCGATAAAATAATTTGGTTGGTTTAAGTGTAGAAACCACACGATTTACTGATTTTGTCGAGTTAGATTGAATCCGAGATTGTGGTTTAGATGTGGATGTTGAAGTATTGGATGAAGAAACTACACGATAAACAGATTTTGACGGATTAGGATAAGAACGTGTAGATGAAGATGTTTGCGATCGAGCAAGCATTGTTTTGCAATGTTTTAGATAACAAGTGATACATGAATGAATGATTGATCCGTTTTTATGAAGAACATCATGTCGTCGACCACAAGGAGCATCTTTTCGAACAAAATATCGTGTATCATATTGAGAAATTGGTGTATTAGTTTTTCTATCAAAATAAACCTTTTTACCAGTTTTGTCAGTTTTAACAATCAAATTAACACCATTCACAGTGAAATTAACAGGACGATAAATTGCTGAATCATAGACAATTCCATAACATGTAGCAGGTGAAATCAACGTTGTTGAGTTATTACATTTATTAGAATTTGAAAAAGAAGAAGCTAAAAACGAGGAAGAGCTAGACTTCTTAAGTTCATTTGACTTAAGCATACTAGACTTAGACGACTTAGACTTCTCAACTGCTTTCATCCTGTCTTGCATCGGTGTTTTAAGCTTGGAATTTAAAGTTTTATCTGAAAAATGTAAGACATGAGAATTAGAATTTTTTCTTAAAAGAATTGGAGTTTTAGGAGAAGAAGAATTCTCATTGACTGATTTTGATTTTGGAGAAGCACTGTGACTTGAAACAGATTTTATTTCAACAATTTTATCTTCTAAAGCATGAATTTTTTATTGTAAAGCAGATTTTTCTTTGTCAAATGCCTTTTGGGTTGCATCTATTTCGGTTTCCAATTGATAGATTTTCTTTTCTAGAATTAGAGAAGGAATGTAAACTTTACGGGTTACTTTTTCTTGAAGTACCGCATTTCCTTTGATCTCAAATTCTGCAGGTGTAATAATTGGAAAATAGTCATCATTTGTAAAATTTGCCTTTTTAGTTTCATAAGTTTTATTTAATTCATTGTAATTGAAACTAATTTGTGCATTCTCTGATTTAGCTCTGTTGAATGCTTCAATTTCTTCTTCCTCATCGGTCATACGAAGGAAACTTTGCCAAACATCAACATGTATGTATTTGGAATCATACAGTGTTGGAAGCACATTACAAGCCATCTTCAGATATTCTGGATTGTTCGCCCCCAGTCCTTCTCTTGAATTGAAGTATTTGAAATCTTTAGGCTTGTTCAAGTGAATTGTTTGATCAGTTTGTCCTCGTTTGGCAATGATTTCTTCAAGATTTTTGATGTGGTAAGAAAGTTGAATTTTATCATTTTGTAGTTGATGTATGACATTTTGTTTGCTATTTAATTCTTGTTTTGTTTGAATGTCATTTTCATGAATGGTTTCTGATAATTCTTTAATTTGTGAGGTTAATGATTTAAACTGATTTTCATTATCATCAAATTCTTTTTGTTTACGTTCCAACCAGTTTTTAGTGATTTGATATTCATTCCATGCATCAATGTATAACTTGTAATATTTATCATTGTCAGCATTTGATGTGGAACTTTGTGTATTTTTAAGATTGGTCAACTCAATTTCTTGTTCAGAAATGGTATGAGACAAGTGTTTAATATCAGTCTCATATTTAATAGTCAATTCTGAAATTCGATTTTGTAACGTCAGATTCTTTTTCTCAAAATTTTTATTTTGTCTAAGAATATGAACAAGTTGTGTATTATGATCAAGATATTGTTCATTTTCGTTTTCTAGTTCATCTAATTTTCCTTGAAGTAAAGTATTTAATTCTTTTTCATCCAAAAGGTTTTGTTTTAAAGATTCAATTTCAGAATTCTGGTTTGTTACAAAACAATTTTCAGAATCAATTGTACTTGAAGAATTAGATAAGAGAGAACTGAGTACCTC
This sequence comes from Calendula officinalis, assembly GCA_963853835.1. NCBI lineage: Eukaryota > Viridiplantae > Streptophyta > Magnoliopsida > Asterales > Asteraceae > Calendula > Calendula officinalis. Next base: position 57,366,512 of record OY970821.1, on the reverse strand, counting down.
TATTTCTTTGTTAGCCTCTTCATTGAAACGATCAGAAATCTCGGCATTCTCACGAGCCATAAAGCATAGATTTGCGGAATGCTCTTCATCTTCAGGATCAGAATCGTCCATCCAGCTTAGATCCTCAGCCAACAACACCTTTCCCGCCTCGATTTGCTTAGCCATGAGCATCTTACGTTTGAAGTAATCAGAATTCCTTACTCTAGGTTTCTTGCAATCTCGAGAGAAATGACCAGGAATTCCACAGTTATAACATTTCTTTGTCGGATCCAAAGGTGTTATTGTGGGTTTGTCAGATGTATTTGATGCAGATGGAGCAGACTTGAAAGTGGATGAAGATCTCTGATTGTTGTTTGTAGGAGTTGGATAATACTTCTTCTCATATCTTGAGATGAAAGACATAGCTTGCAACAGTTGTTCTAATTCACTCTCCATCTCTTCTTTTGTATCTTTGACAGGTTCTTCTGATTTTTCTTTCAGTTTACCAGATGAATTTGACTGGTATTGTCTTGTAAGAAGAGCAAGTGTATCAAGAGTGTTTGCATTTTCCTGTTTGGTTTTCACTATATCTTTCACCATTGGAGCATTTTGTAGTAAATACTCATACAGTTCATGCACATCAATTGAGCTCAGATCTTTATGTTGCATGGCACTGTTACCAAATGTAGCCCACTCAGGTAGTAAACTGTTGATGAACTTGATGTTAATCTCCAAATTTTCCTTCTTTAAGTTTTCCTTCGAAGTTCATTCAACAAGTTGCAGTAACGGTGATATGTGCTTTCTAATTCTTCCCCGGTGGAAGCTTTAAACGATTGATAAGCATTCAGAGTGGTTACCATCTTGGTTTTATTCCCTAAAACGGTGCCTTCCATTTGCTTTCGAATTTCATCCCAAATCTCCTTACCGGTTTCTAAACTGTCTAAGCTGTTATAAATTTCGTTCGGTAAACTTTGAAGTACGAATGAAAACGATTGTAGATCTGCTTTAGCTCGTAGTTTTTGTTGAGCATTGTATCTTGATTTAGGAAGCGGGGTTCGACCTCCAAGAACTGGCGGTGTTGCATTTGGTGCAGCTACTACGTCTTCGTAGAATACTGCTTCACCATTTTCGAGTGAGTCACGTATTTCAGTTGCCAGTTCTTGATTTTTGATAAAATGGAGGAACCGTTTCTTCCATTGTGCGTATTCACCTCGGTATAACACCGGAGGTTTGAGATCGGTTCCGATCGACAATGCATCTTTTGAAGTCATTGATAAAAATTTGAATTTTTTTTTTACAAATAAAGTAGTTCGGGCCGAACTTCTCCTCTGGGCCGAACTACTATCCTCGGGCCGAACTTTTTGTTTAACAAACCTCGGGCCGAACTATGTAGTTCGGGCCGAACTAGGTACCTTGGCCGAACTTCTACAAACTCAAACTCAGGCCGAACTTCTAAAACAAACTCGGGCCGAACTTCTACAACAAACTCGGGCCGAACTAGGTGTATATAAGTTCTTCAGGCCGAAGTACAGGTAACAGCTGAGCCGAACTTGTGTATGACCAAAACTCGGGCCGAAATTGTGCAATGAACTTCGGGCCGAACTATTAATCAAGTTCGGGCCGAACTACTATGTCTTATATTTGGTCGAACTATATAGTTCGGGCCGAACTATAGATGCCGAAGTAGTTCATCATTCTTTGAAGCCGAACTTCTACTAGATCAATTCTTCGGGCCGAACTACCAATAAAATGAACTTCGGGCCGAACTAACCTTGGGTTCTAATGTTCGGGCCGAACACCTTCAATGTGTTCTTGAAGCCGAAGTTCTTGACGAACACGAACAGTATGTTCGTTTATTCACTAATTCGATCCGATTTTGCTCATTTCTTCACCGAATTGAGTGATTCTTTTTGCTAGATGTTCGAAATCCAATTGCTAACACTTTGATCCGATCAATTTCTTCAATCCATAATACACAAGCTTCGAATCTTCGATTTTCAGAGGTTTTTCAACTTTTTCACTTTTTCATCAAAATCACCAAATTGAGGATCAAATGTTGGTGGAATTGATCTGGAATTGATTCTATTGTGTTTAGAAACACTGGAGAAACACTAATCCATGCTCAAAACTTCAATTCCAACGAAAAATTTACAACATTAAATTTTCATGAACGTAACAAACTTTTCTTCTCTTTTTCTCAGATCTTGATCAATCTAGCTTGAATTGGATCTTCTCTTAATAGAGATTTTGCTCTGATACCAATTGTTAGATCGTAATCAACTGAGATTGAGCTAATCCATTGATAATCAAGAGAGAAATTGAAGAATTTCTTAAGTGTGTGTAGATGGTGTGAGTGTGTGTAAACGAGAGAGAACAGATACTTTCAGAATTGTATTTCAATAAAGAGTGGGAAAGCTTACATTGTAAGTCAAAGTTACATGTATTTATACCATCTACCACTTAACAAGGAACTTGTTAACTAACGGACTTAAAGGTCAAAACCATTACAATATTAGTCCTAATATTACATTTTTGGTCCTAACAATCTCCCCCTTTTTGATCTTTAAGACGTCATCCCAGTCTTCAAACTCCAAATTCTTCTAATAGTCTGTTTTTGGCGAGAAAATGTTTTTCTGAACTTCAAGAATACCATTTCAAAAATCTGGAAGTTTAACATACTCAAAGTTTATATGTTTTTCGCTGATACTTTTTGAGTAAAGAAATCCTATAACTGATCTACTAAAGATTTGTAAATTTTGGGAAAGGGAATATCAGTTAAGTAAGGATTTGACTGGGTTTTCAGATACTGGAGAGGTTGTTTTTGGAAGTTTGTGGTAGAGGATGAGGATATAATGTTTTTGAATGATTTGACAGTTAAAGTTTTGAATTTGTGTGTTTGAGTTGGTAAGAATGATCTGAAAGTTAAAGGTTTTGAATGTGTGTGTATGTATGTTTTGTATGTATGAAAGAATGATATGTACTTTTAGGATTTGTGTGTTTGGTTGTTATGAAATTTTGAAAAGAATGATTTAAACGGTTAAGCTTTTGAATGTATGTGATCGTTACGGAATTTGAAAAGAAAAATTTAAACGGTTAAGATTCTGATGGAAATGGATGTGGACTTGTGGTTTGGATAGAAAGATTTATTCGATTAAATTTTGAAATGGATAACAATGTGAATTTGTGGTTTGGATAAGAATGTGAAATGAATAGGATGACTTGACGGTTTAAGATTTGTAATGGAAATGTTGAGAATTTGTGAGAAATTTCTGAAGATGAGTCGGTTTCTTTTTCTTCACAAATTATTTCATGTAAATCGACTAAAATGTAGACCCATGGATAGAGTTGTTTTGTAGCGGAAGTCTTTTGTTGAAGTTGTGGCTTTGTCGATTTGTGAGTATTGATAATTGTTGTTAGGGATAAAATGTTGATGAAGTTTACGCTCCCCCTCGAACAAACAATTATGTCTTAATGAATCTTCGGTTTCTCGTTTACTCCCCCTTAATCCGTGCATATGTCTTTTTGACGTGAAGTGAACTGGGCTAATATATCTTCGTAAATCTTGTAAGCATTTTCTTAATATATCTTGATCAATCTAGCTTGAATTGGATCTTCTCTTAATAGAGATTTTGCTCTGATACCAATTGTTAGATCGTAATCAACTGAGATTGAGCTAATCCATTGATAATCAAGAGAGAAATTGAAGAATTTCTTAAGTGTGTGTAGATGGTGTGAGTGTGTGTAAACGAGAGAGAACAGATACTTTCAGAATTGTATTTCAATAAAGAGTGGGAAAGCTTACATTGTAAGTCAAAGTTACATGTATTTATACCATCTACCACTTAACAAGGAACTTGTTAACTAACGGACTTAAAGGTCAAAACCATTACAATATTAGTCCTAATATTACATTTTTGGTCCTAACAGGAATTAACAAGTTTAGGGGGAGATTGTTGGAACAAAACACAGTTCAACTTATTACTGATGCTGCAGTTAGTACTGATCATAGTTACTACTGATGAAGACTATGGTTGTTACTGATGGGGCAGAAACACTTGTTACTGATGAGTTGATAGTGGTGAAGTCTATAACTAAGTTACTACTGATCATGCACATATTGAAGTTACTACTGATGTTGGTTTTAGACTTACTACTGATTACCAAAGTTACTACTGACGATGCTTATTTACTACTGGTGATTGGTATTACTACTGATACGCGTTTATGAAGCAAATCAAGTCCGAGATCTTCGCATAGTTAGTTATAGAATGTTATTCAATGTATATCTTTTATAATTCGATGTAAATCAAGTCCTAGAATAACTAGGGTAAATAGTTAGGCTTCAAGGACTATTATAAATAGTTCCTTACGAATTGTAAACGTACGTGTGTATTGTTAATCAATAATATACATTGAAGCTTTTTGTGAAACTGTGTTCTTAATATTATTGCATGTTGTTCTTACAGATTCATTGTTCTTAATCTTATTGATATAGTGTTAATCCGCTGTAACTTCTATTATCAATTAGATCTAAAGGTGTTTATTAACTAATTCATAGTTAATCGATCTTGACAAAATAAAAAATAGGGTATAAGAAATGCTACCTTGAATGAGCAATGTTGTATTTCCAGTTCGTGGATTTATTGTTTTGTCTATGACTACATAAGTAGCCTCCTTTTGTATCTACAAGAAGCAAAGCACCAATTATTATTATTTTTTATTTAAAAAAAATTATTAAATGATTCACAAAAGTGATAAATATGATAAATGAAAAAAGTTAACTACCTCATCAACAACATTGTCACTAAGCTCTGCTATGGCTGCAGGTGCAAATTATTAGAAACTTTGTAAAATATATGAAAAGTTGCAATTTTTTTAAACAATTAAATTATAATAAAAATTTAAAATAAGAATAAGCTCAACATATTACATACCACCAAATGCCGATTTGTGAGAAGTAGCATTCGAGTGAAGAAATTTCGGGTGTATGTGTAAATAGCTAGAACCAGCTGTCATTAGAAAAGGGAAAATAAGCATTAGAAAAAGTTAAAGCTAAGTAATTTCATAATATGAAAGATTAATATAATACATTTAGTTGTGGATTTCGGGGCAAGATCGTCATTGTAGGAACCAGCTTTCCAAAATTGTCTAACAAGTGGTGCAGAACAAACTGGTGATGTTGAACAGAGATTTGCATCATCAACTGGTGATTGTTCTTGATCTAACACACTTGTGCCAGTAGAACTCCTGTTTTTATCATTTTCTTGTCTTACACCATGAATTTTGGACTTTTTTACCAGGAAATAATCAGTATGATTACAACCGCCTTGATTCTTCTCCAGTTTAACAGAATTTGTATCCATATCAAGACAATCATTATCACTAAAAAGCTCACTGATGTCCATCGACATTATTTAATTCACTGCAAAGACACCACAAAAGTATGGAAAAGACACAATTTCAGAAACCCTAAATTGGCTTCACAAAGTAGACTTTTAGCAGTCAACCAAAATGTTAAAGAATGCACTAAATTATAATAATGTGGTACACATTTATGTGAATTTAATTTTGCATATTTTGTCATACAACACTCTTTGTAAAATTCCATATAATCAACATTCTTGCTAGACCAAGTGAATCTACTGCAATTTAAAATTAAAGCGCATAGTACACTTTTAGAAAGGATGATATAGACAGATTTTCAGACACCGAATTACTTCGATAAAACCCCCAAATATAAGAACAAAAAAAGAAAAGAATAATAGCTATAAATGGATGTTATGGTGCATAATAGATACCTACCAGTAGATTTCTTCTTTTGATTATCAAACCACACTTCAGGAAGTCACGAGCAAAAGAGGGGAAATTCAAAATAAAAATATAGGGTTTTAGGTTCACAAGGAATTTGAAATTTCTCTCTTTCGAGGCATGCAGTAGAGTGCAAAATATCTGAAAGAGGCGATAAGAGTGTTGGATTGTCGATTGCAAAGGGAAATCAACGCCGGCGACAAAACGACGGTGGAGTACGGCGGTGGGGGGATTAATGCTTCATTAAGGTTGAACAAACAACATCAAAACTCCTTAAGCTTAGAGACCGTGTGCCCACATTGACAGATTTTAGAGTAATTTACAGCTCTAAACTATAAAGATGGTGGTGAAGCCAAATAAAGGTGAAAGATTAAGCTTCTAGAACATACAAGGTTTCATTTTTAAACCCCTAATACCCATCTAGTTGCGTGTGGATTGCGATAAATGGAATATGTGTGCATATATGAGGAGGCTTAGCTTGATTGGTAGCAACAACCTAGCTTGATTGGTAGCAACAACTCGGCTTGATTGGTAGCCGAGGAATGGAAAGTCAGTGTCGGAAGGATAACAGCTGGGCATAGTGTATCGGCTAATATAGTATTCGGACCTTACCTGTATGCGCTACATGTAAGGTGGTTTACCGGGGAGTTGGGCACAGCGCTATCGGGTACCGTCGTTAGGCCAACGATGGTTTTAGGCTCCGGCAGGACCACCGATCTTCTCAAAACAAAACAGTGGTTATGTGGAACAGTGGTTATGTGGCTTTTTCATTCACTTAGCTGTGTGCTAATCCCTCCCTCGTTGAGTCTTTTCAGGTTAGTTGGTGCTATTGACGAGATGATTGACCAAGCTCAGTAAAATATGTTTTGTATTTGAGCCATGTCGTTTATAACACCGTATTAACCTATGTTTTATTATGGGACTATTACCGGACGTTAATTTGTAACTTAATCTTAACTACTTTTGAAATTGCTTCTGCACTTGCCTTGGGAATTGTTACAGTGGGAATTGTTTTTTATACGACACCTAAGAGATGGTTTACATCTAGCTATGTGTGTGGTCTGTGTTATTTTGCAGATTGTATCCACATTGTTTATCATTACTTATTATGTCGATCATTTTCATATAAAACTAGCAGGTGTTTACACGCGCGTTGCCGCGTTTTTATATAATATTCAAAATAATATCTATTGGTATACGTACAATCATAAGTTCATATTTTCAATGCATTTGATTTTAATATATATACACTCTAATGGATCACAGTCTGCCACATATAATGCACTAACTAAAACGGAGTATTATATACATTTAACTAGGTTATGACCCGTGAAAAATCACGGGCTGTCATAATATTACTGAAAGCAAATATTATAGAAATAAAAAAATGATTTGTTAGTTATATGTTAATTATGTACTTCCTCCGATTCAAAATAACTGATACACTTTAGGTTTCAAGGTTTTTGAGGTAAAATATTATAATGATAATTAAATTAGATTAATTGGATGATTAGTGGGGAATGAGTCCCACACTTTTTGAATAAGGTGAGATTAATGATGTATAAAAGTAAAAAGTAGGCGTAAAGGGATCATTTCACTTTGTTAAAATAGATAGTTAGTGAGTGAGGGTCCCACTTGTTTTGCCAAATAAGGTAATTTTTCAAAATGTATCACTTATTTTGAATCGGAGGAAGTATATGATAAGAAATTATATAATGTTTCTATAACATAAATTTTGGAACGGGTCAAAAACTCAAAATTATAGAAATATACTTCTATAACGTAAGTTTTACAGGTTATAACCCAGAAATTTCACTTGTGGCCAATAAATGGGTCTAAAATAAAAATAAAAAATTATATAAAAAAATGTACTCTCTTTATTAATGAGATTTTTTTTAACGGCAATCTTATTATACCCATAAATCCACCTATGTTCACTATGGAACTTGAACCCTTAACCTTAAAGTTGTGGCAAACACCTTTACCGCTAGGGCATTGACTCTTTACCAATGATAAAAAATCCTAAATTTACATTAAAAAACTTTACTCTTTACAACTTCTCAAAGAAGTTTAATGTTTTTCATGTTGACTATTTTGTACCTTTCAGACTCTATTGCATGTATGTTAACATCACTAGATGACATTTTCTAGTAATGTAACACATAAAATCATTAGTAACAAAAGATAATAATTATTTAATTACATAATTATTTAAATTAATATTGTATACGGTAGATACCCCTTGTAAATCCGAATTTGATGACATAAATGGATCTCAGGATGGATCCGAAGTACTTTTCGTTATGTATCACACTTATTGGGTGTTCAAAAGATGCACACATCAAATGTTGTTCAAACTCCTGTTGGTTTTAAATTAAAAGTTATGTTCTTTAAAGACTTCATTGCATCTCTCATTTCTTCAGTATCTCGTACTTTTTGCTCCCTTCACCCACCTGGGTTTATTTCAAGCTGATACGGGTAAGATTAGGTAAAATATTTATTTGACCCATTCGGATAAAAGCACAACCAAATCAACTCACTTTAGAGGTGGAAAAATTGACAAGTTAGTTACTAGTTAAGACCCGAAACAGTTCCGTATTGGTCAAAACGGGTCAAGTTGAGTTGGGTTAATGTGCAATCACTTTCTTTTTGCCTATTATTTATGTATGATTAATGTGGAAATTATGATTGAAAAAACAAAAGTATTACAATTATATCTAAATATTTGAATATAACGATTTTAAATTCTTAAAATAACCTTAAGCCGGATTCCAAATGAAAGATATGAGCGTGAAGATGACAATTAAGGGGGATTTGGATAACCAATCTTAGATAATCAGTTAAATTTGCACATCCAAATATTCCCAAATTGTTTCAATTTATGTTTTTATAGTAGTATATTTTTTTAGTTGACTCACATTCTGGGAGGATTTTCTATACTGTGTAGTCATACCCACACAAAATTACATTCTTTTGAATTTGCGATTCATCCAATTTAATAATGATTTGTCATTATTGAAAAAGTTTAACAGAATGGTGATATGAGATTTATGTTTAATAAATTAATGGTGAAGTGAAACTAAGATGCTTTTTCTGATATATGAATATTAAATTTTGATCAAAATACAACTCAAAATGCACAAGGTATGAATCAATTTAACTAATTGTATATATGTTCTCACGAGTCAGTTATGAATCAATTTCAAGATTACGAACAACATAATTAACTTCAGTATTACAAACCCATTGAGTTATGAATGAATTAATCAGATTACCCAAGGCTTCTATAGCCTAGTGGTATTGGTGAAAAATATAAGGTGTTGCCCATGGCCAAGGTCATGGGTTCAATTCCAGTCGTTGACGTGGGGTTTACTCCCCATAGGTGGAAGGTTCGAGGGAAGGCATATTACCCCTTGTGGATGTCACTGTATAGGCTCGAATCACTAAGTTACTAACTTGCCGTTAAAAAAAAAATCAGGTTATTTTCTTATCTTAAATAGGCCAAATTAAAATTTAAGCTAAAAAGGAACATGTCAAATAGTTCAAAAGTTTTCAAACCCGACAACCTTCTAAATTGAAGGGTAGTTCTTAGTAAAGTGTAATTTTCGTTAGGGTTTTAAATAACAATTTGGAGGCTGCTGGAATAATACTTAATTATGTATGAAAATTAATATAGTCTATAAATTTTATGTAATATTTATTCATGTATCAAAGTTTGTACAAACTTATCATTACAACTTTGTTATTTTTTTTATTTGAAGCTAGTTTTAGTATGTAATTAAAAATAACCATTATATCAATAATACATAAATATCAATTGTTTAATTACGATTTAACTCTTTTGTTTATGATCAATTGTGATAATATATTGTTAAAATTTGGACATTAAATTTCTCAAACAGAATAACTGAGTTGCATAATATAACTTCTCAACTAGTTACATTTTTATAATATAATCATCAATTGAGGTAGAGAAGAAAAACATACATGAGGGGGGGATGGCTTCGTCGGCAGCGATTTGTGAGGAGGATACAAGGCGGCGGCGACTGATGGTGGGGAGGAGACGTGCGGTGGCGGCCGGTGAGGGAGAATCGGCGGCGGCCGGAGCAGTGAGGGAGAAGTCTACGGTGACGGGAGAGGGGAAAAAGACGATCGATCGTGAGGGACACCAGGCAATTTTTTAATTCAGCAGTCGATTAAGATCATAGATGTCAAAATTGGAATCTTAAACATCAAAAATTGGAAGCAATAATCACATATTGTTTATACGCAAATGAGAACACCATGCAATTTTGTATATGAGGAGTCGATTAGAATGGTAGATGTGAAGCTTGAAAAGCACAATAACACTTAATCAATCCATTAAATGGTGATTGATGATGATTTTGAGGAGAAAAGTGAAGAACAAATTAGGGTTTTAGAGAGAGAAAGGTAGAGAGAAGTTAGAGTGAACAATTGCTGGAAATGAAGATTTGATTAATGGCAAAAGTTACAATTAGTGATTACACATGGTCCTTATATACCTATCACTAATTGTCTAGATTAGTCCTAATTGCATAACCAAACTAATATGCAATGTTACATAACTAGTCCCTAGACTATTGATTACAATTAAATATGACCCAACAATCTCCCCCTTTGTAACAATAGTCTGGGAAGTGTATCTTCGAAGTCTTCATCTTTAGCTAAAGCTGCACCTGGAAGATATTTCGTTGAATGATGATGTATCAGGATCAGCTTGAGCTTTGTTAACCTGTGAAAACTAATACTTCTTGTAGGTTTTCAACCACAAGAAGTATTTTGAAGACTTTACTTTGAAGATACATATAGATCGACTTAAAATAAGACCCATATTTATAGAGATATTAGCAGCGGAAGTCTTTTCTTGACGTTTGTGGCTTTATGTCGATCTATGGTTCTTGATAATTGTTGTTGAGGAAACATGTTGATAACGGTTACGCTCCCCCTCAAACAAACAATTATTTTTCATGGGAGTTGGATTAAACAATCATTAGCCTTAATTTCACCTATTTATACCTCCTCTCACTAATCACCACTAACTAGTTTAACTCGCCCTAACAATCTCCCCCTTTTTGTGCTTGATGCACTCCATCCCAGTCTTCCGTCTTCAGTTGCTTCTATTGGCCCGTTGCTCTCCTTCTCACGTATGAAGTAAGTTCAAGATCTCATTGCAAATCCTTCATCTGATCAAAAGTTGATAGAGGATTGCGTAACCTTGTGAAAAGATGGGCAAGCTAAAATGTTCATGTATTCTCATATGTACTTCAAGATGGTGAATTACGTTTGATCATTTCAATTCTTTGTCAAATGCAGTAATTAACATCTCTAGGTTTCGCTTTTCAATAATAACATCTGAGTGGAAGTAGAAGCAATTATAATTTCCGTTACAGAACTTCCAAGTTTCAAACACTCAATGGATTTTTCCCGTTGAATTAGTTGGTGTAAGAAAGATCTAAAAATGTCTCATTTAAGGTTAAAAGTTCTGGTAATGGAATGTCAGTAGGGAAGAATTTGTCTGGGATTTCAGTAATTGGAGATTTTGTTTTGGATTTTATGATGGAGGTTTTGTGAGGACAGGATAATAATGTTTTGTGTTTTGTAAATAATGATTTGAACTTTGAAAGTAATGATTTGTACGGTTCAGATTTAGATTTAAGTGGTTGAGATTTTGGAGAGAGATTTCTTTAGATGAATCGGTTTCTTCTTCTTTTTTGATGTGATGTTTATGGTTCTTTTTGATGTTGTTCAGTGATAAACCCAGTACTTGCACTGTTTCTTGCTCTTTTCTCCCCCTCATGAGGATCATGACCAGGGTCCTCATGCTAATGCTGAATGTTTGTCTTGTGTAGACGGAGAGAGGAAATTGTGTGTCGATGTAATATGTGAGCCAAGATTTTGATATTTGTGGGTTTCGGAATCTAGAACCAGTAACATGTAGTACTCATGAAATAACCTATTAAAAATTGATTTATCCAAGAATCTTGGAGAAAAATATTTGAAAAATGAAGAATAGCGATGTCAATAATCACGTGAAGTCATAAACAAATGCAATCTTTACTGAAGAACTTCAGTAAAGAGATCGTTTACGGATATGACGAACACGGGGATTAAAGACATTGTTAATCAAATATTTGAAATTTAAAAGAAATCAATTTGTGTGGTTATATCAAAGATCAGTGAAGTATACCGCTTACAAAGATGCAATTTTCTCTGAACGTGTGCAGAGAAAAGATCGACGGATATACAAAGATCAATGATCTAACAGTGCATTAAAAACGATTTTGTGTGTGAGATAAAATGAAGAAGTCAGAATTGAATCTGAACAGTATGGAGAAAATGAAAAATGATTTCTCCATTGATCGTTTAAGTATGAAAATCGTTTGAAAAATGATAAGAACACTCAATCCAAGAAGGTGTTAAAAACAGATGCAATCAGTACTGATTGTAACCAGTAAAGAGATCGACGAATTTAACAGCAAATTGTGTTGAATGTTGCAAACAAGTATTTTTGAAAAATCGAAAATTTATGTGCAAAATCAGAGTTTTGAAAAATAGAGCCACAACGCAATAGACGAAAATTTGTCATAAACAAATGCAGTCAGTACTAATCGAGATTAGTAAAGAGATCGTTTACGAATATGACAAAAATTTATATCCTACGTTGTGAACACATCATTGTGAGCACAAAGTGAGATAAAATTTTTGGAATGTTGATCATCACTGATTAATAAAGATTTGATATAAATGTGATGTCAACAACTCAATTTGATTTAAAAATATTTTTAATTGAGTATTGATATGTGCCAGGTTGTGTGGCATCAGAGAAGTTCAAAGATTTGGAAAATCAAAATTGTATTAAAAATGAGAAAAATCGATTTATAATTGAAAAATTTGACAATGAAGAAACACAATTGTAGCAATGAGAAATAAGAAAATTTGCAATAAACAGATGCAATCAGTACCAACCTAGACTGGTAAAGAGATCGTTTACGAATATTACAAAAGCTAATACTCAAATTGATAACCTTGTGTGATTGTAAATTTGCATGAGGTTGAAAGAACTGTTTGAGGAAAATAAAAAATTTATTAGCAATATAGAGTAGGAAGATTTGTAATAAACAGATGCTATCAGTACCAATTGAAATTGGTAAAGAGATCGTTTACGGATATTACAAAAATTGATACCACATATTGATAATTATAAAAATATTTGAAGGGAGCACTGGAAAATTAGTTAGCAGTTCTGAAAGGATGCTCCCCCTCAACAGTTGCGTTTCATAAATCATAAAATCAGTTATGCTCCCCCTCGATATATTAATAAAGATTTGATATAAATGTGATGTCAGCAACTCAATTTGATTTAAAAATATTTTTAATTGAGTATTGATATGTGCCAGGTTGTGTGGCATCAGAGAAGTTCAAAGATTTGGAAAATCAAAATTGTATTAAAAATGAGAAAAATCGATTTATAATTGAAAAATTTGACAATGAAGAAACACAATTGTAGCAATGAGAAATAAGAAAATTTGCAATAAACAGATGCAATCAGTACCAACCTAGACTGGTAAAGAGATCGTTTACGAATATTACAAAAGCTAATACTCAAATTGATAACCTTGTGTGATTGTAAATTTGCATGAGGTTGAAAGAACTGTTTGAGGAAAATAAAAAATTTATTAGCAATATAGAGTAGGAAGATTTGTAATAAACAGATGCTATCAGTACCAATTGAAATTGGTAAAGAGATCGTTTACGGATATTACAAAAATTGATACCACATATTGATAATTATAAAAATATTTGAAGGGAGCACTGGAAAATTGGTTAGCAGTTCTGAAAGGATGCTCCCCCTCAACAGTTGCGTTTCATAAATCGTAAAATCAGTTATGCTCCCCCTCGATATATTAATAAAGATTTGATATAAATGTGATGTCAGCAACTCAATTTGATTTAAAAATATTTTTAATTGAGTATTGATATGTGCCAGGTTGTGTGGCATCAGAGAAGTTCAAAGATTTGGAAAATCAAAATTGTATTAAAAATGAGAAAAATCGATTTATAATTGAAAAATTTGACAATGAAGAAACACAATTGTAGCAATGAGAAATAAGAAAATTTGCAATAAACAGATGCAATCAGTACCAACCTAGACTGGTAAAGAGATCGTTTACGAATATTACAAAAGCTAATACTCAAATTGATAACCTTGTGTGATTGTAAATTTTCATGAGGTTGAAAGAACTGTTTGAGGAAAATAAAAAATTTATTAGCAATATAGAGTAGGAAGATTTGTAATAAACAGATGCTATCAGTACCAATTGAAATTGGTAAAGAGATCGTTTACGGATATTACAAAAATTGATACCACATATTGATAATTATAAAAATATTTGAAGGGAGCACTGGAAAATTGGTTAGCAGTTCTGAAAGGATGCTCCCCCTCAACAGTTGCGTTTCATAAATCATAAAATCAGTTATGCTCCCCCTCGATTTATTAATAATGATTTTCTCCCCTCGACAAGTGAATATAGAAATTCTCCCCCTCAACCAATGATATCGATGAAAAACAGGTTTCAAGCAGATGTACTTGAAAGCCATTGCTTTGAAGTGCGGGTTATACACTGACGTGTGCATAATCCATTCTGTTGTGGCGCGAGTTATACACTGATGTGTGTATAAGTCATTCTGGTGAAATGCGAGTTATACACTGAAATGTGTATAAGTCATCCTCCAAACTCCAAACACCTTTCTGGTAATTCTACATAAAACAATTAAAACATGTTTGGTACCCAATTATGTATGGGTCCTATACGATTAGTGACAGATGTTTTATGTAAAATTGTTTTAAGATCAATTTAGAGCTTTGGAGAACTGCAAGGAGGCAGTTCAGAGGTTGTGGATTTAACTACCCATTTTAAAGATTTTTCAGAGGATTGGATAATCCAATGAGATTTTTCATTTTTGATCCATGTGTATTTCACAAACGTTGAAGATTTGGTCGTTGTTTTGTTGTCGCTGTTTGAGGAACCTGAAAACTTTGGCTTAGGTGCGGAAGATCCTCGAGAAACTTTGCGACGAGAAGACGAGTGTTTATCAGAGATTGGTGGGGTTTTGGAAGAACTCTTCTCCTTTTTGGAAGCATGTGAAGATGAACCTTTTTTATTTGGTTTGTGTGGATGAGAGACAGATTTCTTGCATGGTTGTGGAAAACATGTTTTGCATGATTTTATAATTTTACCAGATTTATGGAAAACATTGATTTTTAAACCACATGGAGCATTTAGCTTAACAAAAAATCGATCATCATTCTGAGAAATTTGTTTATTTGTAGATTTATCTCTCAATATCTTTTTACCAAGTTTTTCAGATTTGACACACACATTACCAAAATCAGGTGAGTAATTTACAGGACGATAAACAGAAGCATCATACACAGTTCCAAATGCAAGTGCCGGAGATTTAAATTTTTTGGAGTTGTTATTGTTAATTTTAACAGTGGAAGAAGAAACTGAAGACGTATATGGTCTAGACTTCTTAAGCTCGCAAGGCTTCTTAGGCGTGCTAGACTTAGACGAACTCGGCTTCTTAGACTGCACATCTCCTTTGACTCCATTGGGCTTGGGCTCCTTGCTCCGAGGCTCTAAAGTACTAATGGAAGCATTTAGGACAGGTGAATTAGAGTTTCTCCTCAAGATGATTGGAACTGGGTTTGTTGGTGCTGGTCCTAATAAAGAGGCTTTAGAATTTTGAGAAACAGTATTGTTCGTTTTAGCTTTTAATTCTAAAATGGTGTCCTCTAAATTATGTATTTTGGTTAGAAGATTTTCCTTTTCTTTGTCAAATGCTTTGTGGGTTTCGTCAATTTCAGATTCAAGTTGAACAATTTTCTTTTCTAAAATCAACGGTGGAACATAAAGCTTTGGTTCAATTGTTTGTTTTAAAACTTCATTTTCAGAGATGGAAAATTCTTCTGGAGTGACAATCGGGAAGTACTCATTGTTTTCAAATTTTGCTTTATTCTTTTCATATGTATAGTTCAATTCAGAATATTTAAAGCTGATTTGAGCGTGTTCCTTCTTTTCTCTGTTGAACTTCTCGATTTCTGCTTCCTCGTCCGGCATATGAAGAAAGCTTTGCCATATTCCCAAGTTCATGTAATCGTAATTGTATAGTGTGGGAACAACATCAGCAGCTTTTTCCAGAGGACGGGAGTTCTCAGCGCCGAGACCCACTTTTGACTTGAAAGATCTGAACTCTTTAGGCTGGTTTAATTTTATCGTTTGTTCAGTATGACCAGCTTTCACAATCGTCTGCTCCAGTTTTGAGATGTGTTCTTCAGCATTTTCTTTTCTGACAGTAAGACTGTGTATAGTTGCTGATTGTTCATCGATTTCCTTTTTAAAATCGTTTGTTATGTTTTTGATTTGTTCATTCAATTTTTGAATTTCGATGTCAGCCGTCTTCAACTGTTCTTGGTAGTCTTCTATCTTGATGTCTGCGGACTTCATCCATGTTTGCTGTCGGCTTAGTTGATTCGCCAAGTCATTTATCAGCTGCTTGGAGTCGTCTTTATCACTCAACACCGTTTTCATGGTTTTTAGGTTAGAAATTTCAAGATTTTTTGTATTAATAATGTGATTTAGACGATTTACCTCACTGGTGTGAGCAGCATGAAATGTTGACAATTGTTGTTGTAACTCTTGTGTTTTTTGATTTGAGCGATTATTTTGATTTACTTGAGGAACAAGAGTTTCAAGTTGGCGACGAAAGGTTAAATTTTCTTCCTTTAATTTTAAGATTTGTGTATTGGATTCATTGGTTGTATTTACTTGTTTGTGTAGATTATTTTGTAATTCAGAAATTTGAAATTTATGAGCTGATTTTGACGTAGACAACTGACTTTGTAATTCCTTGTTTACTTGAGTTATTTGAAGAGAACATTGACTTAACTCACTCAAATCATTTAAGAGTTGTGCTTTTTCAGATTCCAAATCAGTTATTTGTTTTGTCAAATGTAATTTCTCATCAGTTTTAGTAAAAAGTTTTTCATTAAACAAGGAATTCTCTGATTCATCAGTGTCTGAATCAGATAATAAAGAGTTAAAGGAAAAAGAGTGTACCTCATTTTCATCATCTTTTGGAATTCCTAACACAGCTGTAGCCTCAGTTGGTATTGGCATGAATGTCAGGTTGGCAATGCACTGTTTATCCTCCTGGGCATTCGACCCGGCAGACAATGTTTCTTTGGTAGTCATGTTAAGAACAATTCACGGGAATTTTTATTGAAACGGGGTAAAAAAAATTTTAAGAATGAGAAGGTTCTTATTGAAGTTCGGGCCGAAGTTCGGGGTGAAGTTCGGGCCGAACTTTGGGTTGAAGTTCGGGCCGAACTTGTTACTGTTCTCGGGCCGAAGTTGTTCTTGGCAGAACAGTGACGAACAGAACAGAAAAACCCACTAATTTGATCCTAAAATGGTCGTTTCTTAGCCAAAAACTTTGATTCTTTTTGCAAAATGACGCAAAAACTATTTCCTTCAATCCACTACTACTATTTTACTCTAAAATAACCTAGATCTATTCGAAAATTTGAGTTTAGAGGGGTTTTGAAGCTTTAATGGTTTTTCCTAAAAATCCATATTCTTCATCAGAATGGATTAGATTCGATCCTAACTTGATTCTAAGCTTAATATATCAACAAAATGAAGCTATTCAATCCATAATAACAAGAAATAGTACCTTAAATCTGATTTTTGATCTTAAACCCCTTTTTCTTCAAAAACCTTCAAAAACCCACTGATTCTTCTGATTTTAACACCAATTGATGGATTTGGATCGTTTTCAAGATGAAATTATGCTCTGATACCAATTGAAAAGCACAATAACACTTAATCAATCCATTAAATGGTGTTTGATGATGATTTTGAGGAGAAAAGTGAAGAACAAATTAGGGTTTTAGAGAGAGAAAGGTAGAGAGAAGTTAGAGTGAACAATTGCTGGAAATGAAGATTTGATTAATGGCAAAAGTTACAATTAGTGATTACACATGGTCCTTATATACCTATCACTAATTGTCTAGATTAGTCCTAATTGCATAACCAAACTAATATGCAATGTTACATAACTAGTCCCTAGACTATTGATTACAATTAAATATGACCCAACAAAGCTTAAACGTCGAAGAAATATGGAGTCGGTGGAAGCAGCGTGTGGAGCTGGTCATCGACGTGTATTAATTGTCTATTAATGAATTCCATGTGTAATAAATCCTTTATAGAAGGTGAACAGGGTCGATCATTAATATGTTGAGTGTTCACACACCCTGCAGGTTTAGTATATATATACATTGTGACAACCCTAAATTTAGACATTTAATTTGACATTTATTGTAACCCTAATAGTGTACTATAACCCTAGCTAATTAAATTTTTGAAAATATTTATTTACATTTGAGTATAGCATAAAACCCTAATATCATTTATGATATCAACTAGATCGCAATTAAGATTAGCAAAACCGTTATACCATATCTCAGTAGTACACACCAACATTATTTATGCATCTGGTAGTTTGTCTCTCATATAGTTAAGTTCTACATTTAGCGAGTTGGTGACTGAACATAATTATAATCAATTCAAAAAAATAAATTTTTAATTCATAATGATACAGTAGCTCAACCAAACAAACCCCTATAAAAATCAAAGTATGAAACATCTTGTGCATTTAATTAAACAATTAACGACACATAAATACTCAGTATGATATGATAATAATGAAAATGACCAAATGTATATCTGAACTTATAAATTTCAGTCTAGGAAATAACCACAATCAAAAACTGAGTAAAACCTCGATTAAATAAAACTCTGATTAATATATTTTATCACACAAAAGTGCCAATACCTACATATATAACAAAATATACATAAAATAGACCAATTTAAATTCTAAAACCAATTATACATGCCAGCCCATTCGAAAAATCCATCTAGAAGGGATCATGAATAATACATACTTTCTTTTAAACCCTAATATCACACCCTTAAATCCATGCATCTCTTTCTTTCTAAAACCACCAGCCGACACCTCCACGGCTCCACCTCTCACTTCGGAATTTCCGGCCAAACAACCAACAACACCTCGGGCGAAAACATACTATACGAAGCAGAGTTCCGACGAGAACAAGGACGAACCTCCGGCAACCTTGACTTTGGGTGTCTCTCTCCGAATCAACAACAATAATATCACCCCGTCGTCCTTCCTATTCGTATCTCCGACGACCAAGAGAAGCAGAAGCAAATCTAGTGAAACGCAGCTCCGGCGAAATAGCAAGTACTCAGGCGTCAAAACAGAAAGCCCCGCTAACCATAAAACCCTTCAACTCCGTCGAAGGCCACCCATCACCGGCGAAGTCCTCGATTTCTGGCAAAGGTTACCTTGCTGCTTTCTATTCCGAACGACAACAAAGATCTCCGACCACTAAAGGCTTCACGTACACTTCTCCTCAACTGTGTCACCATTCCCGGCGAGGCAGAAACAGATCCGGCGAACCTATCATCACTCTTGGAGTCTCCGGCGACATTACGTGAAGGTATAACCCTTTCTCCTATTTTGTGTGTGTGCTAAATGATCCGGCAGTGTTGCTTGGTGTTTTCCGGCGAGGAAACACCCTTACGTTACTGCTTTCCGAAGTAAGCCTTGGCCAACAGGTTGGCCGGCTTGTGATTTTCAGTTCCTCCGCCATATATGTTAGAGTTCAGTAAATAGAAACAAAAGCACAACCGAAAATTATTATTTTATACTTATGATTAATAATTGTAATTACTAATTATTATTAGTATTATTTTTTTTACATAAATAAAGATTTCCAAAAATCACTGATTATTTAATAAACAAGTATCAATCGATTATTTAATAAAATTATTTTTAATTATCCATTGTATAAGTACCCATTATTTTGATCAAAGCTAAGCGAAACAGTTTATCAAAACTTATAAATACACAAATCATATAATTAAGACAATTTAATATAGTCACCAACGTATCGCTCATAGTTCGCTTTCATGAATTTAGGTTACTAGAAGTCGATTGATTGCATATTGCATTCATCTAATTGCATTTTTGGGAAGATTGCATCAGGTGAGTTTACAGCCCCACTTTTTACCGTATTTTATTTACTACTTTTTTTACTCTTTGGGGTGAAAAACATATCAATTGTTTTATTAAATGCTTATATTATTTTTATTGTGATGATACATTATTCAAACCATGACAAACAGTCTTTATGCTCGGACTAAGTAGGTGTAGTGCATAGGTAGATGCTTACATGTCATAATCTTAGCTAGTTGTGACTAGGCCCTGGATGTGCAGATGGTACCATTGGCTGACACTCTTCCTCCCACATTTTTTTATTGTTACTTAACGGTTCTACCCAACCGTCAGGGGAGTGCATATCTTAGAGAACAGAAACATCACACTTAGAGTTGCAGTTTGATTATGGGCTTAAGGTCGGCATATTAACTCAATAGCGTAGCTAACTGTTGGGGACACCAGCCATGCATTTTCAATATTTACTACTCTTTAAAATCTTATTATTTTATTTACTTACATGTTTTTACATATCAAATTTTATCATAACATTTCTTTATATCAAATCATTTTTGAACATCTTATCATCACACATATTTTTACCTTATTGGCGCACATATACATTTTTGGGTAACTTAAATTTACATTTCATTATGCAATTTATGCCGGTTGGCACACAAAAACTTTGTATTTCAAATCATTTTCAAGTAACTTTTTACTATACGATTTTGCCATGTTTGGCTTACAAAACCTTGGCTTTCAAAACTAACATTAAACCTGTGCATTCACTCAAAATTATAGAAATATACTTCTATAACGTAAGTTTTACAGGTTATAACCCAGAAATTTCACTTGTGGTCAATAAATGGGTCTAAAATAAAAATAAAAAATTATATAAAAAAATGTACTCTCTTTATTAATGAGATTTTTTTTAACGGCAATCTTATTATACCCATAAATCCACCTATGTTCACTATGGAACTTGAACACTTAACCTTAAAGTTGGGGCAAACACCTTTACCGCTAGGGCATTGACTCTTTACCAATGATAAAAAATCCTAAATTTACATTAAAAAACTTTACTCTTTACAACTTCTCAAAGAAGTTTAATGTTTTTCATGTTGATTATTTTGTACCTTTCAGACTCTATTGCATGTATGTTAACATCACTAGATGACATTTTCTAATAATGTAACACATAAAATCATTAGTAACAAAAGATAATAATTATTTAATTACATAATTATTTAAATTAATATTGTATACGGTAGATACTGAAAAGCACAATAACACTGATTCAATCCATTTGATGGTGTTGGATGATGATTTTGGCTAGAAAAGTGAAGAATGAGATTAGGGCTTTTAGAGAGAGAAAGTAGAGAGATGGTAGAGAGAACAATTGCTGGAAATGAAGATTTGATTAATGGCAAAAGTTGAAGAACTGAGCCTTACACTTTGGTATTTATACCATAGCTCAATTCTTGGTTAGTTAGGACCATTTTGGTAATAAAACCTAACATCTATACATTGTTACACTATTACCCCCTAGACTAACTATTACAACATATCTAGTACCTAACAATCTCCCCCTTTGTAATAGTAGACTAGGTTGCATATCTTTGAAGACTTCTGTGATTGTAAGGCTGGAGCTGAGAATTGAACCGTTGAGCAGTTTTGTTGATAAAACAGCATCAGCCTTTGATCATCGGTGACAGATATACTTTTAATCGGCTTTTCAACCAATATAAAGTACTCCAGAAGACTTCATGCAAATCGACTGAATGTAGACCCATA
The DNA here is from genome assembly GCA_963853835.1 of Calendula officinalis. Lineage (NCBI taxonomy): Eukaryota > Viridiplantae > Streptophyta > Magnoliopsida > Asterales > Asteraceae > Calendula > Calendula officinalis. The sequence goes on along the minus strand of OY970821.1, from coordinate 57,344,825 downwards.
GATAAAGCGGTTAGCAGCGGAAGTCCTTTCTTGAAGTTGTGGCGTTTGTCGATTTGCTGCAGATCCTTGGTTCCTGATGTTTGTTGAAGTTGAAGCAGTGCGGAATGTTGATATGTTATGGATTTTCTGACCGTTGTTGATAATGTTGGAGTACGGTCATAAAATCCCTTATCTGATGTGTTGACTGTTGTTGATAAGATTGAAATACAGTCATCAGATCTTCCATCAGACATAGTGACCGTTGTTGATAAGAATGGAGTACGGTCGTCTGATCTTCGCACAAGAATGTATCAGGGTAACCCAGGATCACATAGATTGCCTGTTAGCACAACAGTTACAGAAACTGTGTGACCTACGTTCAGTGTTGGCATTGATGTTAGCACTGGTAGGATTTCCATTCAATCATCGTGGAATACCAATAATTTTGGTATCACTATGAATGTTCCGGCAATATCTCAAAGATATGCTTGGTAGAGTGCCTGTGTCCTAGAGAAATTTAATTCGGTTCTAGACTCTATATGTGGACAAACGAAGGCGAGGACTGGAGGTGGGTCCTCTTTTTCAATATCAACAATCTCCAAATGAGATGTCGATAGTGGATGTGGTTATCTCCGTGATTTTGAAACAAGTACTTTTTGTACTTGAGTGGTCAGTGGGGGTTGTGCATTGCATCACTGGGTCCATGATGTCTTAATCAGAAAGCAACATATGCAATCTGATATAGATGAGGTTACCCGGTCATTTGTTCGGTTTAGGGAGGGTTTTCCGTTTTCTTTTAACCCTTTCACACACGCTCCTCACTCAACTCACTTTTTCATTTTTCAACCACACCCTCGTTTTGTTTTTACCATGTGATAAGCTGATTTGCACCCCATACTTCATACCCCCTCTCAATTTTTACCTCAGCGCACCCCAATCAAGATCCCATGATACTTGATTCTGCTCACCTAGACCTAGGGACCCTCACTTTTTAGTTCCTATATTGTCGGTGGCTCCGGGGAAGATCATGCTGGGTTTAGCAGATCATAGGAGTAATTTGAGAGTGGACTATTACGCTCATGTGCATTTTAATCAGCTTTCAAGATGTTGCATTTTAGTTCACATGGATTTTTCATCGGAATTTTATGTGTTTCTGGTATAAGTTGTTGCCTGAATGATTTTGAAGTTTAAGGCACAGCAACTTTGTTCTTTTAAGGTAACACCGGACTCACATAGAGTATCCGTTAGCACACGATATGAATCTGTAGTCGTTTGCACAACCGTTGATTCAAATGTGTGACCTGCGTTTAGAGTTGGCGTGATTTTAGCTATAGCAGGATTTCCACTCGATCCTCGTGAAACATCAGATTGTGATGCCACTACAAGTGTTCCGATGGATTCACTGAGATCCATTTTTATAGTGCAAGTGTCCTATATTGGAAGGTTCTTGAGGGTGAGAACTAGACACACTGTGCATACAAATAGACTTAACCCGGGGCAGGAGGTTATTATTATTCAATACCGACATACTCCGAATGAGTAGTCAGTAGCTTTTGTGCTACGTCCCCTGATGAAATGAAACAAATCCCTGTTGAGAGGAATTTGAGTAGTTGGTGGTGGCGTGCATTTGCTTTACTGGGCCAGTAAAGTCTAGTGAAACATTCAACGAATGAATGATCACCTATTTAATTGGTTGCCCGGTTTGTTTTCGGTTTGGATGCACTCATAAGGTGTGTTTTCTTTGATTTATCATGTTTTCACATCACCTTGCACTCACCTATTACTATACCCTAGACCTAAACCCTCACATTTACCAGTTGGCTGAAATATTTCCCTGGGAAGGTGTGGCCGGATCTGGCAAACCATGGGAAGGTATGTCTTTTGAAGTAGTAAGTAACGAGAATTAAAAGAATTTGTAATAAACAGATGCAATCTTTACTAGAGAACTAGTAAAGAGATCGTTTACGGATATTACAAAAACTTATGATTAACGTTACAAACATAAAACTTTTTATTTGGGTATTTTGTTTTTGTTTTTCTGAATTTTCTCCCCCTAGAAATAATAATTCTCCCCCTAGAATTAATATTTCTCCCCCTCGACAAAACAAAAGTAATTGACAAGTTTTGAGATCGAAGGACGTACCTTATACCTCGTCGGAGGGTTGAATGAGAGGTTTTGCGGATAAGCTTGATTGAGATTTGTGGTTTCTTTTAAGAGCGGGTTCTGAATCTGTTTTGATCAGAAGCCATTGTGGAACAGGTGAAGTGCATCCCAGCATTTGAATGTTAATGCCGCCCACGTCTTTCATACGGTTTTTGGCGATTAACTGATTCGTCCTGCCATCTTAGCCCATGATATTGACCGAAAGGTAGTGGCATGTTAGGAACTTCAGTTGTGTAGGTAGGCGTGTTTCTTCTTTCTCGTACACCCAGGTGAACCTCAAAATGTCTAATCACTATTCGCTAGCTTAGTCTTTCCTTAATGGCAGTGATTAGGGTGTCAATATTGCTTCGAAGAGAGGTGTTTTCTGGGATGTTGGGATCTCTGTTCATGTGCCTCCCCTTTTTCTTCAAAAACCTTCAAAAACCCACTGATTCTTCTGATTTTAACACCAATTGATGGATTTGGATCGTTTTCAAGATGAAATTATGCTCTGATACCAATTGAAAAGCACAATAACACTGATTCAATCCATTTGATGGTGTTGGATGATGATTTTGGCTAGAAAAGTGAAGAATGAGATTAGGGCTTTTAGAGAGAGAAAGTAGAGAGATGGTAGAGAGAACAATTGCTGGAAATGAAGATTTGATTAATGGCAAAAGTTGAAGAACTGAGCCTTACACTTTGGTATTTATACCATGGCTCAATTCTTGGTTAGTTAGGACCATTTTGGTAATAAAACCTAACATCTATACATTGTTACACTATTACCCCCTAGACTAACTATTACAACATATCTAGTACCTAACAATACCCCTTGTAAATCCGAATTTGATGACATAAATGGATCTCAGGATGGATCCGAAGTACTTTTCGTTATGTATCACACTTATTGGGTGTTCAAAAGATGCACACATCAAATGTTGTTCAAACTCCTGTTGGTTTTAAATTAAAAGTTATGTTCTTTAAAGACTTCATTGCATCTCTCATTTCTTCAGTATCTCGTACTCTTTGCTCCCTTCACCCACCTGGGTTTATTTCAAGCTGATACGGGTAAGATTAGGTAAAATATTTATTTGACCCATTCGGATAAAAGCACAACCAAATCAACTCACTTTAGAGGTGGAAAAATTGACAAGTTAGTTACTAGTTAAGACCCGAAACAGTTCCGTATTGGTCAAAACGGGTCAAGTTGAGTTGGGCTAATGTGCAATCACTTTCTTTTTGCCTATTATTTATGTATGATTAATGTGGAAATTATGATTGAAAAAACAAAAGTATTACAATTATATCTAAATATTTGAATATAACGATTTTAAATTCTTAAAATAACCTTTAGCCGGATTCCAAATGAAAGATATGAGCGTGAAGATGACAATTAAGGGGGATTTGGATAACCAATCTTAGATAATCAGTAAATTTGCACATCCAAATATTCCCATATTGTTTCAATTTATGTTTTTATAGTAGTATATTTTTTTAGTTGACTCACATTCTGGGAGGATTTTCCATACCGTGTAGTCATACCCACACAAAATTACATTCTTTTGAATTTGCGATTCATCCAATTTAATAATGATTTGTCATTATTGAAAAAGTTTAACAGAATGGTGATATGAGATTTATGTTTAATAAATTAATGGTGAAGTGAAACTAAGATGCTTTTTCTGATATATGAATATTAAATTTTGATCAAAATACAACTCAAAATGCACAAGGTATGAATCAATTTAACTAATTGTATATATGTTCTCACGAGTCAGTTATGAATCAATTTCAAGATTACGAACAACATAATTAACTTCAGTATTACAAACCCATTGAGTTATGAATGAATTAATCAGATTACCCAAGGCTTCTATAGCCTAGTGGTATTGGTGAAAAATATAAGGTGTTGCCCATGGCCAAGGTCATGGGTTCAAGTCCAGTCGTTGACGTGGGGTTTACTCCCCATAGGTGGAAGGTTCGAGGGAAGGCATATTACCCCTTGTGGATGTCACTGTCTAGGCTCGAATCACTAAGTTACTAACTTGCCGTTAAAAAAAAATCAGGTTATTTTCTTATCTTAAATAGGCCAAATTAAAATTTAAGCTAAAAAGGAACATGTCAAATAGTTCAAAAGTTTTCAAACCCGACAACCTTCTAAATTGAAGGGTAGTTCTTAGTAAAGTGTAATTTTCGTTAGGGTTTTAAATAACAATTTGGAGGCTGCTGGAATAATACTTAATTATGTATGAAAATTAATATAGTCTATAAATTTTATGTAATATTTATTCATGTATCAAAGTTTGTACAAACTTATCATTACAACTTTGTTATTTTTTTTATTTGAAGCTAGTTTTAGTATGTAATTAAAAATAACCATTATATCAATAATACATAAATATCAATTGTTTAATTACGATTTAACTCTTTTGTTTATGATCAATTGTGATAATATATTGTTAAAATTTGGACATTAAATTTCTCAAACAGAATAACTGAGTTGCATAATATAACTTCTCAACTAGTTACATTTTTATAATATAATCATCAATTGAGGTAGAGAAGAAAAACATACATGAGCGGGGGATGGCTTCGTCGGCAGCGATTTGTGAGGAGGATACAAGGCGGCGGCGACTGATGGTGGGGAGGAGACGTGCGGCGGCGGCCGGTGAGGGAGAATCGGCGGCGGCCGGAGCAGTGAGGGAGAAGTCTACGGTGACGGGAGAGGGGAAGAAGACGATCGATCGTGAGGGACACCAGGCAATTTTTTAATTCAGCAGTCGATTAAGATCATAGATGTCAAAATTGGAATCTTAAACATCAAAATTGGAAGCAATAATCACATATTGTTTATACGCAAATGAGAACACCATGCAATTTTGTATATGAGGAGTCGATTAGAATGGTAGATGTGAAGCTTAAACGTCGAAGAAATATGGAGTCGGTGGAAGCAGCGTGTGGAGCTGGTCATCGACGTGTATTAATTGTCTATTAATGAATTCCATGTGTAATAAATCCTTTATAGAAGGTGAACAGGGTCGATCATTAATATGTTGAGTGTTCACACACCCTGCAGGTTTAGTATATATATACATTGTGACAACCCTAAATTTAGACATTTAATTTGACATTTATTGTAACCATAATAGTGTACTATAACCTTAGCTAATTAAATTTTTGAGAACATTTATTTACATTTGAGTATAGCATAAAACCCTAATATCATTTATGATATCAACTAGATCGCAATTAAAATTAGCAAAACCCTTATACCATATCTCAGTAGAACACGCCAACATTATTTATGCATCTGGTAGTTTGTCTCTCATATAGTTAAGTTCTACATTTAGCGAGTTGGTGACTGAACATAATTATAATCAATTCAAAAAAATAAATTTTTAATTCATAATGATACAGTAGCTCAACCAAACAAACCCCTATAAAAATCAAAGTATGAAACATCTTGTGCATTTAATTAAACAATTAACGACACAGAAATACTCAGTATGATATGATAATAATGAAAATGACCAAATGTATATCTGAACTTATAAATTTCAGTCTAGGAAATAACCACAATCAAAAACTGAGTAAAACCTCGATTAAATAAAACTCTGATTAATATATTTTATCACACAAAAGTGCCAATACCTACATATATAACAAAATATACATAAAATAGACTGTTGGAGCAAAACACAGATCAACTTATTACTGATGCTGCAGTTAGTAATAATTATGTTTATTACTGATGGGGCAGAAAACATTTACTACCGATGAAGTTGATACTGGTGAAGTCTATAACTAAAGTTACTACTGATCAAGCTTATTGAAGATACTACTGATCAATAGTAGTTACTACTGACGTTGATATTGGACTTACTACTGATCACCAAGATTACTACTGATGATATGAATTTACTACTGGTGATTGCAGTTTACTACTGATACGCGTTTTGGAAGCATATCAAGTCCGAGATCTTCGTAGAGATAGTTATATCATTTAAATCAATGTATATCTTTATAATTAGAATGTAAATCAAGTCCTAGAATAACTAGGGTAAATAGTTTAGCTTCAAGGACTATTATAAATAGTTCCTTACGAATTGTAAACGTACGTGTGTATTGTTAACTTGATAATATACATTGAAGCTTTTTGTGAAACTGTGTTCTTAATACTTTCGCATATTATTTACAGTTCATTGTTCTTAATTACATTGATATAGTGTTGATCCGCTGCAACTTCTATAGTCAATTAGATCTAAGGTGTTTATTAACTTCTCTATAGTTAATCGATCCTGACAAGTGGTATTAGAGCTTTTTGGTTCTAGATCTACTATTTGTTAAGAACAACAAAAAGTTTTAATCTTTAAAACACACACATTATTAATCATGACTGATAATAATGAAAGCACTCAGGCCAACAAAATTCCTATACTCACTCCCAACAACTTTGGGATGTGGAAGAATCGTATTAAGCAATACATGCTTATTACAGATTATTCCATGTGGGAAGTTGTCCTTGAAGGAAACAAAACTGGTCCTGGTCAAGCAAGCAGCTCTGCAACTGAGGCAGACAAACTTAAATGTGAGAAGGAAAAGAAGGACAAGGGAATCGAACTTAAAGCTCTAAGCACTCTCCTACTGGCCATTCCTAACGATTATCAACATCTCTTTGTTGAGTATGATGATGCAAAGGTACTATGGGAAGCACTGGAGAAGAGATTCGTTGGGACCAAGAGCACCAAGAGGAACATGAAGTCTGTTCTCAAACAAGACTTTAAAAACTTCAAAGGAAAACCCAATGAAACACTCACTCAAGTGTTTGACAGATTCAACAAACTAATTGGTGAACTTAATCAGGTTGGGGTTAAGATGGATCAAGAAGATGTCAACATGAAGTTCCTAAGATCTCTTAGTGAAGAATGGGCCATGTATACAGTGGTATATAGACAAAGAGATGCTCTAGAAGAAAAAGAGTTGGATGAACTCTATAATGATCTCAGAGTATTTGAAACTGAGGTAAACCAAAAGAACCCTTCTATTTCTTCTAATAATGCTGCATTTGTCTCTAGTACAGGTCAAGGTCAGGAAACTTTCACAGGAAAGGCTGCAGATTCTGAGGATACTGCAAGAGAATCCTTCTTCACTAGTCATGTGCATACTGCACTGATTAGTGATGACTTCGAACAATTGAATCCAGATGATCTTGAGGAGATGGATCTTAAATGGCAGATGGCTATGCTAAGCCTAAGGACAAAAAGATTCTTAAAGAGAACTGGTAGGACAAGCCTTAACTTCAACAAAGGTGACAAAGCTGGATTTGACAAAACTAAGTCAAATGTTACAACTGTAACAACCTTGGTCACTTTGCAAAAGAATGTCCTCAGCCAGACAAAAGATCAAAATCAACTGCCCTTGTATCACAACAAGGACAAGGCTATGACTGGAGCTTCCAAGCAGAAGAGCATGCTCAAAATCAAGCTCTCATGGCCTTTACTGATAACAAAACTGAGGTAAAACCTAAACCTTGTACTTCTGAATGTGCTAAAATTATTAAAAACTTAGAAAAAGAAAACACTAAATTAAATGAAGATTTAGCAAAAGCAGTGAGAAGAAATCATGAATTTGATGGTGTGATTACTGATCAAGAACATCAGATAAAGGTGTACCAGACGATAGATCAATGGATAAAGGAAGAATTACTTCAAGCTGTAGATGAGAAAGAATTTTATGAATTAAAAAATAAAGAATTAACAAGTAAATTAGAAGAATGTCAACTTGAAATTGAACAAAATAAATTAACAATTAAAAAATTTGAAAGAAGTACTAAAATTCTTGATGAACTAACTAATAATCAAACTACAGAAAAAGTTGTTCATGGGGTGGGATATCATGCTGTTCCACCTCCATATAAAATCATTCCACCACTTAAAAACAGTTCAGAAAGAATCATTAATGAATTAAAAACTGAAAATCAAACTGAATCACATAATGAAACATCTGAATCAAATGATTCTTCTGATGATAATCAATCAATTGAATTTACAATCTCTCAAACTGAATCACCAAAATCAATTGATACAAGTTTTCACACAGCACAAAGTCCAAATGAATCTCCCAAATATGATGCAGAAAATGTACCAAAAATATTAACAAGGGGAAATGAAAGAAATAAAAAACAACTCTTAGATCAAAGAATACCTGAAGGTGCAAAAAATAAGAAATTAAGATGTGTTATATGCAACAAAATGAACCATTTAGCAAAGGATTGTCACTTCAATCCAATAAACTGTAAAGAGTTAAAGGAATTTAAAATTTTTAAAGAAAATGCAAAAACTCAAAAGTTAAAAGATCCTACTGGTTCTTCAGTAGTAAATAAAAATAAAACTCCAATTGCTGAAACCCCAAGCTTTGGAAGAAGTGCACCAAGATTTGTGCAAAACAGAAGAGTTGGAAGCCCAAAGAACAGCAATTACTTCAAGAACAACGGAAAATCCAATCAAAATAAACAATATTTTAAGTTTTCCAACACCAGTAAAAACTTTAACAACTTTACTACTGGTGTTAACCCTAATTATAATGCTGTATGGTACCAGTACAAGAACACTACTGGTAAAAACCCTAATTACAAAAATACTACTGCTACCAAAACAACTTTCAAAAATACTACTGGTGTCAACCCTAAAAACACTACTGGTCATTCTAAACATGGTAAGTACCTAAATACTACTGGTCCATCAGTAGTAAAACATTCAAAAGCTAAAAATCACGGGTATAAACCAAGATCAGTAGAAAATTCTCACACCAGTAATACTTTCAAAAGGGCAGTAGTAAAACAAAACACCAGTAATAAACAAGTATGGGTACCAAAAATGTTTAAAGTTAAATCCCCAAAAGCTTATTTCTCAAAGGAGGAACCCAAGACATATAAAGCTTGGGTTCCCAAACTTAACTAATCATTTACTCACTTGTGCAGAGCATTCAGATCCCAGAAGAAGGAAGAACATGGCATATTGATAGTGGATGCTCAAGGCACATGACTGGAAATCTGCAAATTCTTAAAGATTTCAAGTCATTTGATGGAGGATATGTGGCTTTTGGTGAGAATCCACAGGGAGGTAAGATTACAGGTAAAGGTACTGTTACTAATGGCAAAATTACCTTTGATGATGTATTTTATGTAGCTGAACTAAAATACAATCTTGTCAGTGTGTCTCAAGTTTGTGATAAAAAGAACAAAATTCTTTTCACAGATATTGAGTGCATCATTCTTTCTCCTGACTTTATTTTAGATGAAAAATATGTTGTTTTAAGAACTCCAAGGAGAAACAATGTGTATTGCCAAGATATAGGGGGAGAACTCATTTCTTCAAATGAGGTCAACTGTTTTATATCCAAGGCAAACACTACTGAATCAGAACTATGGCATAGAAGGATGTGTCACACTAATTTCAAAAACATGAACAATTTAGTAAAAAGAAATTTCGTCATTGGACTACCTCAAAAACAATTCATGTGTGATCATCATTGTGTTGCATGCCTAAAAGGTAAACAACACAAAACTTCTCACAAGTCCAAATATGTGAACTCTATTTCTGTTCCTTTACAGCTCTTACATATGGACCTATTTGGACCTACAAATGTAATGAGTATTGGAAAGAAACAATATTGTCTTGTTATTACTGATGACTTTTCCAGATATACATGGGTTTTCTTTCTCAGGACAAAGGATGAAACAAGTGAACTCATAAAGAACTTAATTGTCAAACTGGAGAACACATCTGATCAAAAAGTTAAAGCCATAAGATGTGATAATGGCACAGAATTTAAAAATGCTAACTTAATTAACTTTTGTGATCTTAAAGGTATTGACAGGCAATACAGCTCACCTAGAACTCCACAACAAAATGGTGTAGCTGAAAGAAGAAATAGAACCATCATTGAAGCAGCAAGATCAATGTTAGCAGATTCAAAATTACCAATTACTTTTTGGGCAGAAGCGGTTAATACTGCTTGTTATGTTCAAAACAGAGTATTAATAGTGAAGCCACATTTTAAAACACCATATGAACTTTTTAATAAAAGAAAACCCTCTATAAGTTTCTTAAAATCATTTGGTTGTCCTTGTACTATTCTGATTACAAGAGAACAAATTGGTAAGTTTGACTGCAAAGCTGATGATGGAATCTTTGTGGGATACTCTACTCAAAGCAAATCATACAGAGTATTCAACAAAAGACTAAGGATAATTGAAGAAAGTATCAATGTATCCTTTAATGAAAATGTACCTAATGAACAAGGAAATGGTCCAGATTGGCTATTTGACATAGACAATCTGACCAAATCCTTTAATTCTAACATGAATTTCAATGCAGGTAATTCAAATTGTCACTCTCAAAAGGAAGGAACATCATCTGTTAATACTGGTCAATAGGAGATGAGATACTTAGTAGTTAATACTGCTCCCTTAGTCAATACTGAGGACAGTAATAACTCAAGTTCTGGAACCAGTAGTAACTCCGAGAATGAGGACAGTAGTAATTCAAATACTACTAGCGCCAGTAATAGTACTCAAAATACTACTGGTGCCAACAATAACCTAGATTCTCAAGATACTACTGATACCAGTAACAACAACAATACTACTAATCTTAATAAAGACAATAGCAGTAGTAACTCTGACCAAGATGATGATGAACCAAACATCAATGACAATGAAGGATCACTAGAGCAACAACTACCTGAGATAAATGAGTCCAATCTTGAGAATCAACTAGTTGTTGATAAAGCTACAAATACAAGGACTCAGAAGAACCATCCATTAGACCTTGTTCTAAGTGATGTTAACTCACCACTACAAACAAGAAGCAAATTAAATAAAAGCTTAACTGCAAACATGTGTAATATAAGTTTAATTGCAAATGAATGTATGTTTGAATGCTTTCTGTCTCAGGATGAACCAAAGAAGATCCAACAAGCAATGTAGGACTCAAATTGGATTGAGGCAATGCAAGAAGAACTCCTGCAATTCAAGTTACAAGCTGTTTGGACACTTGTACCTCTACCCAAAGGAAAAAGAGCCATTGGAACAAGATGGATCTTCAGAAACAAGAAAGATGAAAGAGGTATAGTGATCAAGAACAAAGCCAGACTTGTAGCCCAAGGATACACTCAAGAAGAAGGAATAGACTATGATGAAGTATATGCTCCTGTTGCTAGAATTGAAGCCATAAGAATATTTCTAGCATATGCTTCATTCAAGAAGTTCAAAGTCTATCAAATGGATGTGAAGAGTGCATTTCTATATGGGAAGATTGAAGAAGAGGTATATGTATGCCAACCTCTAGGTTTTGAAGATCCAAAACATGGTGATTATGTGTTCAAACTAGATAAAGCTCTGTATGGCCTACATCAGGCACCAAGAGCATGGTATGACACATTATCATCATACCTATTGAAGAACAACTTTAAAAGAGGAGCCATTGACAAAACTTTGTTTACAAAGAAAGTCAAAGATGATATACTACTGGTACAAATCTATGTAGATGATATCATCTTTGGCTCAACCAATGATTTATTATGCAAAGAATTTGAAGAACTGATGCAGATTAAATTCAAGATGAGCTCTATGGGTCCAATGAACTTCTTCCTTGGACTCCAAGTCAGTCAAAGAACAGATGGTATTTTGATAAATCAATCAAAATATGTCAAAGACATCTTGGAAAAGTTTGATTTGAAAGACAGTAAAAGTGCAAGTACACCAATGGAAACACACAAACACCTACATCCTGATGTTGAGGGGGAGGATGTAGATGAACACTTATATAGATCAATGATAGGCTCTTTGATGTACTTAACTGCATCAAGACCTGACATTATGTATAGTGTTTGTGTGTGTGCAAGATATCAATCAAGACCTAACGAACTACACTTGCAAGCTGTCAAAAGAATATTCAGATACTTGAAAGGCAAACCATCACTAGGTCTATGGTATCCACATGATTCACCCTTTGAACTCATAGCCTACACAGATAGTGACTATGGAGGTGAATGTCAAGACAGAAAGTCCACTACTGGTGGATGTCAATTCTTTGGATCAAGACTGGTGTCATGGCAATGCAAGAAGCAAACAAATGTATCAACATCAACTGCTGAAGCAGAGTATGTAGCTGCATCTGCTTGCTGTGCTCAAGTACTCTGGATTCAAAACCAGCTTCTAGACTTTGGTATCTCTATCCTTAAAACTAGTATTTTTATTGATAATCAAAGTGCTATTAGTATTGTGAACAATCCAGTAAAACACTCTAAAACCAAACACATTGAAATAAGATTTCATTTTATAAGAGATTGCAATGAAAAGAAATTAATCAAAGTGGTTAAAATCCATACTGATGATCAATTAGCAGATCTTTTTACAAAAGCTTTTGATGTAGGAAGATTCAACTTCTTGGTTAGCAGTATTGGAATGATTTTGATAAACTAAAATCTCATTTAAAGTGATGTGTAAAGTTTTTGTTGTAAAAAGTTATTTATTTGTTTAAGTGTTTTACTACTGGTATATCTGTACTACTGGTATGTAGGCATGTGCACAAAATACTACTGATAGTTAAATACTACTGGTCAGTATTAGGTTTACATAAATACTACTGGTCAGTAAGTACTACTGGTATTCACATATACTACTGGTCATATATGTTGGTGGTTACTACTGATGCCTATAGTTACTACTGATGTCAAAATCCTTAGTCACTACTGATGTTAATAGATACTACTGACGTTTTACTACTGATATCACATTTACTACTGGTCTTTCAGAATCACAATTACCAAACTAACCCCAGTGAAAATAACCATTATGTTATGATTCGAAGGACATTTTAGTCATTTTGCAGGTTAAATCGAAAGATATAAAAGGCGGCAGTCGATTAATTTAGCATTATCTTCACTTCGATTTGCTAAAACCTCGCGATAAACCCTAGCTTACGATCAAAAATCCTGAGTCTGTAACAAAATTCAACAACAATGGCAACTCTACAATCTCTCAACGTTCAAACCGATATCAAATATTCAGAGTTCCATAATATGTGTGCGTTCTTACGAAATCCAGACGGTACTAAAGACTTTCGACCAATCGTTCAATTTTTAAAGAACTCATACATCAAGTTCGCTTTAACTGTAAAACCGAAAGCATACCAACAGCACTTGGTGGATTTCTGGACCAATGCAGAACGAACAGAAGGTGCAACTGTACCCATGATAAAGTCATCAGTGGATGGAAAGACAATCACAGTCACAGAGCAATCTATTCGACACCATCTCCAACTACATGATGATTCAGGTATGTCTACTCTTCCTAAGGGATACATTGCTGAAATTTTAAATAAAATGGGTTATGAGGGAAGACTGAATATAGTAACTTTTCAAAAGGGTCTTCTCTCCCCACAATGGAAATTTTTAGTACATACTATTCAGCATTGTATTTCTCCTAAACGAAGTACTTGGAATGAGTTTAATAAGGCAATAGCCTCTGCTGTTGTCTGTTTATGCACAGACCAAGTATTTAATTTTTCTTGCATGATTTTTGAAGGTATGTTGGGAAATCTCAGTTCTTCTAAATTTTTAATGTATCCCAGATTTCTACAACATATCATAAACTGTGAATTACAAAACTTGTCAACTCCTAAAAACATTTTTATACTACCTGAGTTGAACAGGAAAGTTTTCTCAAATATGAGAAAACAATTTAAATTTTCAGGCAAGGAAACCCCTTTGTTTCCTAACATGATCAAAGATCAAACACAAATTGGAGAGGGTTCAATCATAGATACAACCCAAATTGAACCTCAACCCACTCCATCACCCCTAAATACAGCCCAAACACCACCCCAACTAGTCACTCAATCACCAACTCAAACAGAAGTCCTGAATGTGTCCCAGGAACTTGACATAAATCTGCAGAGTGCTACTCTTCACTCTGTAGAAGACCTACCAGATAAAACCAAAAATATTTCCACAATATATCAAAGAAAGAAAATTTCTTCAAAGGACACCAGGGGACAAATTGAGTCAAACCCCAGGCTCCAAGAGTTGTCCTCCAAGGAGGAGAGAGGACATGAGGTGAGGGCTTTCACTACTGATGCCCCAATGGTGGGTGCACAGGACAGTGAAAACATCATTAGGACCCAGACCTCGGCAACTTTGAGTGATGACTCATTTGAGGAGTTACTCAAAGGACCCCGGTGCCAAGAAACCACAAGGGGGGGCATCTCTGCTTCTTCTAGGAAGAAGAGGATGTCTAAAAGACCCAATGAATCACCAAGAAGTGATGAGGGCAGATCTGTTGAATTGATGGATAGGATGGAAAACCTCAAATCCAATGTACCTGTTAGTGAGCCCGATGATCTTGCTAGATGGAGTGAGGGCAGTATTAAAACAAAACAATTGACGGATAAAGTGGATTCTCTTGAATCCACTGTACAAGATTGTCTCAAGTATCTTACAAACCAAGGGAAAACAATGGCTGCAATGAAAAGACATATGAACACCATTAACAAGAGAATGAGATTCTATGAGCACACGCTTCACCAACAAACTAAAATCATCAGAAAATTGAAGAAGAAGATTGATGATAGTGAGGCTCCACCAGTAGAGCTCACTAAGGGGGAGAAGGATAACATTCAAACTATGATTGATGAATCAATTGCAGCAGCAGCATCCTCTCTCTTAAATTTAAAAGAAACAACTGTTGATGAAGGCCCAGAAATGATGGTTACAGAAGATGAACCTATTACTACTGCTACAATGGAAGAACAAGTTGAAAAAGAAATACCAGTAGTAACTCCTACTACTGATATCATAGCAGTAGTAAGTCAAGAAGAGGAATTGAAGGCACCAAATACTACTGATGCCCTATCAGTAGTAACTCCTGAAGTCACACCAGTAGTAACTACTCTGGTTACTACTGAAGAGGAAGAATTACAGCTACCAGAGCTAATTGAAAGAGAAAGATTTGAAATCATCACCAAACCACCTACACCTAATCAACCACTTATCATACCTGACATTGATGATAATGTGAATTGGTTTGAGGTAGATGAATGTACACTTCCTCCACACCCTAAAATTCTATCAGAAGATCAACTACATTTGTTTTGTCCAAAACTTCTGATCTTGGGCGTACCTGATATGAAATACACTCCACCTCCACCATCTGCATGTATTGGAAAAGGAAAAGAAGTCTATGATGAAGACTATACAAACAGAGCCTTAGGTCACCAAATGGTGAACAAGATTAATCATGTCAGATCAGAGAAACAGTCTAAATGGAGGGTAAAATACAAGAAATATTTGGAGAAAGTAGAGATATATCAAGCTCTTGAGGAAAACAAGAAGAAGAAAACTCAAGAAATTAACATCCCTGTTCAAATACCTGTTCAAATAGATGACATTCAGATAAAAGCTCAAAAGGCAGAATTCAAAAGGCTCAGAAAGGTTGAAGAAGAACATATACAATGCCTTGAATATTTGGTTTCTGAATGCAAGAAGACTAAAAGTGAATTAACTGATGATGTGTTTGAACAGAAGGCCAATATGATTGAGTATTTGAAAACAAAAGGGCATAGTGCAAAGTCATTTGGAAGAATGAAGATGATGACTATAATTGAAAGATATTGCACTACTAAGAAGGAGGATTTGGCTGAACAAGAAGCAGAAGAAGAAAAGAAATCCAAAGCCTTAAGTCAAATTAAAACTTTAATCCCAATCAGTCCAAACTTATTCAAGAAGGATAGTATCTCAACTACTGGTGAGCCATCAACAAAGAAAAGAAAGATGGTTTCTCAAGAACAAAGTGCTCAAAAGAAGTCAAAAACAGAGCAAGTCATTCCTGTTCTTGATCTACCAGTTGCTCCCTTATAGAACAATCCTATCATAAATTGGAGAATTTTGAATAATAATGTGATAGAGATCATAGGGGAAGACAAAGTTGTACAGAGATTCACTGGATGGTTACCATTGATCAGGTCATGTTCAAGAAGTAATGTTATTAAACTATTGATCATTGGTAAACCAAGGATGAGAAAGAAATCATGGAAAGAATCTGGAGCTGGATACCTAACTAGAATGATTGATGCTGCATTTTATCCAGACAACTATCCAGAACAATTTACCAGTGAAGAAAATGTTTATGCTTGGAATGTGATTCCAACTGCTCAAATGTACTTCTTTGAAAAATCTGGAAAAGTATGTGAACTGTACTTATATGAAAAAGAATATCCACACTCTGAGAAGACAATGTATCAGATATTCACAAATACCATGATGAAGCCATATGATGAAGTAATGTTTCAGAACAAATTGAATTATTTTACAAAAAGAAACAGCAAGTACATTATAGC
This sequence comes from Calendula officinalis, assembly GCA_963853835.1. Lineage (NCBI taxonomy): Eukaryota > Viridiplantae > Streptophyta > Magnoliopsida > Asterales > Asteraceae > Calendula > Calendula officinalis. The sequence continues at coordinate 57,328,301 of OY970821.1, read as the reverse complement.
TCAAAGAAAAGCTCAAAATCAAAGAACCCTAGAGAAGAGAAGGAAAGAAGAAGAAGAACAAAAGAAACTTGATTGATTAAGAGATAATCAATAAGTTTAGGGGGAGATTGTTGGAGCAAAACACAGATCAACTTATTACTGATGCTGCAGTTAGTAATAATTATGTTTATTACTGATGGGGCAGAAAACATTTACTACTGATGAAGTTGATACTGGTGAAGTCTATAACTAAAGTTACTACTGATCAAGCTTATTGAAGATACTACTGATCAATAGTAGTTACTACTGACGTTGATATTGGACTTACTACTGATCACCAAGATTACTACTGATGATATGAATTTACTACTGGTGATTGCAGTTTACTACTGATACGCGTTTTGGAAGCATATCAAGTCCGAGATTTTCGTAGAGATAGTTATAGCATGTAAATCAATGTATATCTTTATAATTCGAATGTAAATCAAGTCCTAGAATAACTAGGGTAAATAGTTTAGCTTCAAGGACTATTATAAATAGTTCCTTACGAATTGTAAACGTACGTGTGTATTGTTAACTTGATAATATACATTGAAGCTTTTTGTGAAACTGTGTTCTTAATACTTTCGCATATTATTTACAGTTCATTGTTCTTAATTACATTGATATAGTGTTGATCCGCTGCAACTTCTATAGTCAATTAGATCTAAGATGTTTATTAATTTCTCTATAGTTAATCGATCCTAACATACACCAATTTAAATTCTAAAACCAATTATACATGCCCAGCCCATTCGAAAAATCCATCTAGAAGGGATCATGAATAATACATACTTTCTTTTAAACCCTAATATCACACCCTTAAATCCATGCATCTCTTTCTTTCTAAAACCACCAGCCGACACCTCCACGGCTCCACCTCTCACTTCGGAATTTCCGGCCAAACAACCAACAACACCTCCGGCGAAAACATACTATACGAAGCAGAGTTCCGACGAGAACAAGGACGAACCTCCGGCAACCTTGACTTTGGGTGTCTCTCTCCGAATCAACAACAATAATATCACCCCGTCGTCCTTCCTATTCGTATCTCCGACGACCAAGAGAAGCAGAAGCAAATCTAGTGAAACGCAGCTCCGGCGAAATAGCAAGTACTCAGGCGTCAAGACAGAAAGCCCCGCTAACCATAAAACCCTTCAACTCCGTCGAAGGCCAACCATCACCGGCGAAGTCCTCGATTTCTGGCAAAGGTTACCTTGATGCTTTCTATTCCCAACGACAACAAAGATCTCCGACCACTAAAGGCTTCACGTACACTTCTCCTCAACTGTGTCACCATTCCCGGCGAGGCAGAAACAGATCCGGCGAACCTATCATCACTCTTGGAGTCTCCGGCGACATTACGTGAAGGTATAACCCTTTCTCCTATTTTGTGTGTGTGCTAAATGATCCGGCAGTGTTGCTTGGTGTTTTCCGGCGAGGAAACACCCTTACGTTACTGCTTTCCGAAGTAAGCCTTGGCCAACAGGTTGGCCGGCTTGTGATTTTCAGTTCCTCCGCCATATATGTTAGAGTTCAGTAAATAGAAACAAAAGCACAACCGCAAATTATTATTTTATACTTATGATTAATAATTGTAATTACTAATTATTATTAGTATCATTTTTTTTACATAAATAAAGATTTCCAAAAATCACTGATTATTTAATAAACAAGTATCAATCGATTATTTAATAAAATTATTTTTAATTATCCATTGTATAAGTACCCATTATTTTGATCAAAGCTAAGCGAAACAGTTTATCAAAATTTATAAATACACAAATCATATAATTAAGACAATTTAATATATTCACCAACGTATCGCTCATAGTTCGCTTTCATGAATTTAGGTTACTAGAAGTCGATTGATTGCATATTGCATTCATCTAATTGCATTTTTGGGAAGATTGCATCAGGTGAGTCCACAGCCCCACTTTTTACCGTATTTTATTTACTACTTTTTTTACTCTTTGGGGTGAAAAACATATCAATTGTTTTATTAAATGCTTATATTATTTTTATTGTGATGATACATTATTCAAACCATGACAAACAGTCTTTATGCTCGGACTAAGTAGGTGTAGTGCATAGGTAGATGCTTACATGTCATAATCTTAGCTAGTTGTGACTAGGCCCTGGATATGCAGATGGTACCATTGGCTGACACTCTTCCTCCCACATTTTTTTATTGTTACTTAACGGTTCTACCCAACCGTCAGGGGAGTGCATATCTTAGAGAACAGAAACATCACACTTAGAGTTGCAGTTTGATTATGGGCTTAGGGTCGGCATATTAACTCAATGGCGTAGCTAACTGTTGGGGACACCAGCCATGCATTTTCAATATTTACTACTCTTTAAAATCTTATTATTTTATTTACTTACATGTTTTTACATATCAAATTTTATCATAACATTTCTTTATATCAAATCATTTTTGAACATCTTATCATCACACATATTTTTGCCTTATTGGCGCACATATACATTTTTGGGTAACTTAAATTTACATTTCATTATGCAATTTATGCCGGTTGGCACACAAAAACTTTGTATTTCAAATCATTTTCAAGTAACTTTTTACTATACGATTTTGCCATGTTTGGCTTACAAAACCTTGGCTTTCAAAACTAACATTAAACCTGTGGATTCACTCAACAATTTTGTTGATCGTTTTATATATGTTTTTCAGGTTATTAGGAGAAGCATTAAGTCTTTAGACTTTGTATCATGAGCATGCATATTGTCGAGATGCCACGAACGCCTTTTCATTTCTTAATATTTATTTTTATTTTAAAATTTTTCAGTTAGATATAAATTTTGGATAATACTTATTTCAAGTATTAATTACATTTTAAAACTATTTATTGTTTGCAATAATCATAGTTGTGTTACTCATGAATGTTACATCCCGTTCTTCCGCAAACCATTTATTACTATTAAAACCATTTTTGGCGGGGTGTGACAGATTGGTATCAGAGCCCATGGTTATAGTGAATTAGTAAACTAATCTATAACTTCAAAAAGATTTTTGGACAAAACTATTTTGAGTCAAAATGTGTTCGTGGCATCCATAGTCACATTCATATAGAGTTGCATTCTATATAAGAGTGTCATTTTATATAGAGTTGCATATTACATAAAGTCTCATTTAATATAGCTTTGCATTTTATATAGAGCTAATTTATATAGAGTTGTCTTTCATATAGGATCTCATTACATATAGAATTGCATTTCATATCATTCACAAGACCTACACCGTAATAGTATGCCCTTCCTTTGAAACTTACCTTATACATGACTTAGGTAGAATATTGGATACACTAAATGCTTACACGTAAAACCGTACTTGAGGAAATATTATTCATTGTACACTTACACCATATACCCCATAACACCATATTCATTACCGTATTCACACTTCACTAACCACTTACACTTCACTGATCACTTACACGTAAACACTTAGCCTATCATTATCATATGATGTCGACAAGAAGTGACTATTTTGACTACTCTACTCTACTGGACAAAGATCGAGCATGATGACTGTAAAGAAGAATAAAACTGAGATCGATAGCTTACTGTATTGTATTTGTATATCTTAACAAGAAGTGAGAAACTCCATATATAGTGATTCAAATGGAGTGAAACGGTTCTCACATAAGTGCAATATAATTGCACATTAATGCACATAATTGATAGACATTAATATATTCCAACACTCCCCCTCAAGCTGGATCATAGATATTGATCATGCCCAGCTTGTTACAAAAGTGGCTAACCTTACTTCCTGGTAACGCCTTAGTAAAGACATCAGCTAACTGATCTTTACTCATCACATGTGGTGTTCTGATAGTTCCATCCTCTAACTTTTCACGAGTGAAGTGACAGTCAACTTCTATGTGCTTGGTTCGTTCATGGAACACTGGATTGCTCGCAATATGAATAGATGCCCTGTTGTCACACATTAGGTCCATGGGGCCAGACTGAGCAAAACCAAGTTCACCAAGAAGATTACGAATCCATACAAGTTCACAAGTGGTCTGTGCTATGGCTCTATATTCAGATTCAGCACTTGATCGGGAAACCACGTTTTGTTTCTTGCTTTTCCAGGATACTAGGTTTCCACCAACAAAAACACAATATCCAGTTGTAGAGCGTCTACTATTAGGATCACCATTATAATCGGCATCAGTGAAACCCTTGATGGTGTGATGACCATGATTTTCATACAAAATACCACGACCTGGAGTACTTTTTAAGTATTTTAGAATGTGACTCACAGCATCCCAATGTGAAGTTCTTGGAGATGACATAAATTGACTGATGACACTAACTGGGAAAGCAATATCAGGTCTAGTAAGAGTGAGATAATTTAATTTTCCAACAATCCTTCTATATTTTTCTGGATCTTTAAGAAGATCTCCTTCATCTGTTCGTAACTTTACATTTGGAACCATTGGTGCAGTACACGTCTTTGCTTCAATCATACCAGACTCACTCAGCACATCTAAGCAATACTTTCTTTGAGATAAACATATGCCTTTTTTACTACGAGAGACTTCAATACCCAAGAAATATTTTAAAGGACCTAAATCCTTTGTCTGAAACCGAGTGCCAAGAAATAATTTTAATTTGTTAATTCCTGCTTCATCACTTCTAGTAATTACAATATCATCTACATAAACAACGAGTAAAATACATCCAGATGTTGATGAAGTATAAAATACTGAGTGATCATATGCACTTCTCCGCATCCCAAATTCGGTTACAACAACATGAAATTTTCCAAACCAGGCACGAGGGGATTGCTTTAAGCCATACAAGGCTTTCTGTAATTTGCATACTTTCCCATACTTCCCCTGAGCAACAAACCCAGGTGGTTGCTCCATGTAAACTTGTTCTTGCAAATCACCATGTAAGAAAGCATTCTTGACATCAAGTTGATGTAGAGCCCATTCATAGGTTGCAGCCAAAGAAACAAATAACCGAACAGAAGTAAGTTTAGCAACAGGGGAAAAGGTCTCAGAATAATCGACACCATACGTCTGAGCATAACCCTTAGCCACTAACCGAGCTTTTAGACGAGCCAACGATCCATCAGGATTAACCTTTATCGTGAATATCCATTTACACCCAATGGCCTTTTTATGAACGGGTAAATCAACTAATGCCCAAGTGCCATTATGTTCAAGAGCGTTCATTT